>PVJA010010961.1:0-55980 GCA_004027025.1 Myocastor coypus
TGAGAAAACGCATGGTCTAAGAAGCAATGATAGATGTGTGTCCACTTTGAGCGGTTCCCTGCACTGTCTGCCTGAAGACTTGAGAATTCAGCCGATGCCCTAGATGCTGTGGTCCAGAGGAGAGGACAAGAGATCTTTCCACCATCGCTCAGGTGATCCAGAATGAGATGCCAAGTTTTACAAAGAAAATGTTTGGCTTGAGATACAGGATCTTTAAGAGATTCCAGGAAAGATTCAGCCATTAGAGCCATTTCTCAGCATATTTTAATTTTTAAAAATGAAATGTAAAACACAAATAAGTAGCATATCTTGATGTTACAAAATGCATCAGACATTTAAAAGTGAAGCATATGGGGCCTGGGGAGATAGCTCAGTAGAATAAGCACTTGCCTGGCAAGTGCAAAAAAAAAAAAAAAATCTAAAATCTAAAAAATAAAAATAAAAGTGAAGCATATAATCATACGGACAAGCCATCTCTTAAGGAAGTAGCAAAAAAATATGTACCTAGCCCAAATACAATAAATGATGGAAAATAATTCTTAACACCCTGTAGAACAACTGAAATGAATCGTTTTAGGATTCTATGTTTAATGATCAATGTGAAAAGCAATCATAGATCACATGTACTTTAATGAGGTGCTTGTTTGTTTATTTGTTTGTTTTTAAACTACGAGGAAAGATACCAGGCCAACAGGAAACAGAGAGCAACTTGATAGAAGGCAGGGCGAGTGTCTGTGGAGTCTGAACAACCAAGAATAACAACATGGACAACAGACATAACCAAGACGACTCTTGCTCCTGTTCGCTGTGTGGGCGGAGTGGTCACTGATTGCTCTGTTCCGCCCCCACATTCCCTTTGCCCTGCTCCTTTTCCTATGACCTCGTGTTTGTTGGTCCATGCTGTCCTTGCACAGTTCACAAGATCCTGGCCCTAGTGTGCCATGCGGTGGCCGTTCTTGGTGCAACATGACACCTACGTTGCATTGAAGCAGGTCAGCTGTGGAAGAAGTTAAGAATTCAGATGGTTCTCTTGGTTGCACATGGCAGATCTGGATATGAAGTCAGACTGACCATCCAGGACATGGGACAATCTTTGCACTCGGGTGGACAGAAGAGCTAGCACAGCTCTCCCACACAGTGAGAGCCCAGGAAGAAACCCCACTTGTCAGTGCGAGTGAAAGCCTAGGATGATTCCATGTCCCGCAGCGCAGGGTGACTCGCCAGTGCCAGAAATGAACTATGTAGCAGTTCTTGATAACCTTATCCTAACTATACCCACCCATAATCACCTGCTCAGTGCTGTGCTCACCCAAGTATGCAAAGATAAGCCAGAGCACCAAGCAGCACATGGAAGGGCTCAGCAAGTATTTATTGAGTGGGTGAATGAGTGAATGAATGAATGAATGAATGAATATGTTCTTTGCCCCTGAATTTTCATACTCCTATAGAAGAGACAAAATCATTCAAAAGTCAGTGCTAAGCAACAAAGATAAGAGCTGGGAAATGCAGGCAAGCCAAGGAGTGACTAATGAGTTCAAATTAGGTAGGTCAAGAAATATTGACTTTGGAAAGCAGAGTAGCTTTCTAGTTGCAACCCAGGTAGAGAAGTAAAAATCTAGAAGTATAACACAGTCTACAATGCACTTGGGAACTTGGCCAGAGAAGGAAGTTTTGTCATTAGAATGGCAAGAATTTCATAAACTGAACTCATATGAAGATTCCCCTGGTTCATGAAAGACTTCATATGTTCTCCCAAGCAGTGGGAGCTACTAGAACAAGAAACTGAATTAGAATCTGCCAGTCAGGTTTGGGTAGGCACCCACTCAACTACTCCTGTGATATCAGAGCAGAAGGGCATGACTGGCTTCACTTTGTGACTAAGTGGCCCGTACCCTCTGAGCCCTGAAGTGTGGGGACCTTCACTCTGACTCATCTCTCCACCAATAGGTCTGTGTGCTAGCCATTGGCAGTTGGCACTCAGGGATGCTGTACTGCTTCCTCATGCTGGCTCCACATTTTTTCTCACAATCAGTCTCAAGACAGAGGCCAAAAGGAAATAAACTGATGGAGCTGGACCCTTTCCCAGGGAAATTATATTTAGCTTCCTAAAGCAGCAGGCTTCAAATGGCCATGGTCATCTCTGCTAAAAGTGGCCATCCGGAAGGAGCTGATGTGGAAAGCTATCCAGGGATGGGGACCAGGCCACTATGGAGAAATGACTATTATGTGCTTCAGGGGGTCCTCCTTTTCAGTCCTCATGAACTGGGCCAAATTAAAACAGATGGGCATGTGGCTCTGTACAATCAGAAACAACCATAAAAGGAGATTTCTTTATGGCCCCAGGCACAGAGCAAGACTGGCCAACTCAAATGCTGTCCAGTTCTAAAACTCAACCTACAACATGAGTCGCCATCCTGACATCCTAATGTGAAAAAAACAAGAACAACCATCATACAAAGCAAGTGAAAATAAGATAACATTTGCTTTCTCAAAGTTCCACATTTGCAAAGAAATAAAATAGAAAATAATACAATTTTTCAGAATGATTGCTATAATGATTAGACAATGCGAATGAAGATTTGGGACATAGGTACTCTCATGCAATGCTAGAAGAAATTAAGTTGTTTTAATCTATTCCAAGCTTTGCCTTGGAAACAGAACTTAGACTAAATAGAGAGTGAAAGTTGGAAAAGGGGGAAAATTCAAGGTAAAGAGACTACTCAGGGGCAGGAAAATAGGAAGGATAACCTGGCAGAGGAGTGGAGAAAATAAGCAAAACTGAGGGACAGCACTCAGAAAAGCTAGGCACTAATCTGATTGGTCGTGGTGAAGCCAATCAGTAGACAGTGATCATTCATAGAATAAAAGTTATCATTATCATCATCAACACCAGTGCAAACCTTCATAAGTCACCAAGTGAGATGAGGCACTGTTTTACACACACTGCAAACATTAATGTATTTAATTCTCACAATAGCCCTGTAAGATTCCTGCATTCTTATCTCCCCAAGACAAATAAGGAAACCGAAGCATAAGAATTGAAAACTTGTTCAAGGTTCATATATTGACATGGTTCATTTCTATTTGTGATGTTTTTGAAGGAAATAGTTGCATAATACCATAATTATGGATCTGTTATATAAGTGTGATGCAGCTATGTGATGGAACGTATGTTTTTGAAAACAACTTGAATGAGCAGAAAAATCTATAGAAGTGAAAAATGGTGGTAGAATTCTTGGAAATTTGGTGGGGAAATGTTACCTAAATCTACTTAACATTAAGTGGTATTATAATAAATAGTAAGAAAAGATGCATTAAGGGTATCTGATATCAATCCTACTGTGCCAACTTGACAGGATTAAAAACACCATGACATGACTTGGGTACTGGGTCTGGCCCCTCACCCCTTCCTGGCTGGTGCTGTTTCCCTGCTCTCCTTCCTCATTAGCATAACCTAAGCATCTGTTCTGCACCTTACCCTTCCACCATGATGTTCTGCCTTGGCGTGAGCCCACAGGAGACCGAGTCCTCTAAAGGCATAGGTCAGATTAAACCTCTTCTTGATGTTGTGGGTGCTGATTGTCAAGGCCACATGATGGGAAAACTGACTAATCCAGGCTATATCTTGAATAATTATGTTAAAATATATGAAAGTATCAGTTATCAGTGTTTGAACAATTTTTGGGGTCCTGACTGAAAAGAGAGTTGGATATGACCTTTTAAAGGAAGTGTATGATAGTGGCTTGAGTTCCCTCCAAAGCAAAGACTGAGCCAAGGCTGAGTACATTCTTAGCTGACTCAGTGGAACTCCCCAAGAACAAAGCTGAGGCAGCTGAAGCAAAGAGAGAAAGAAGGAACATGATGTAGGGTGCATTGTCAAGGTCACTTCTGGGGACAGCTGGGATGTAACCTTACTTGTGGCCTTCTGAGAAAGACATGGATTGCCACTCAGAGTTACTCACGCAGGACTGACCAGGGGACGATTTCTCCATTGGCTTATTACCCAGCATTGTTCATGGGTTGCTTGTGCAGCCATTAGTATTCCAGTACCTCTCTCTGTTTGACAACCTCGGTTGGAAGTCAACCTTGGTGTGGAGGCCCATAAGGAGCCGTGGCCTGGCTGAGCAGAGGCGAGATCAGGTGCCCAGGGGTCTAGCCATGAGGGGCGTGTGAGTGATACAATAACACTGAATCATAGCATTCACATTTGAATTACAGCATAATCATAAAGAGTATCTCTAAAAAAAAAAAAAAAAAAAAAAAAAAAAAAAAAAAAAAAAAAAAAAAAAAAAAAAAAAAAAAAAAAAAAAAAAAAAAAAAAAACCCTGCATAGATATTTACATAATCTTGATTTTTCCAAAAGCTTTTCTTACCTTTTAATATTTGACTCTTAAACCACCTTCCAGGACCTCTTCATTGCTGTTTCACTTCATTAATTATTGACTATGTCAACATTTGCAGATGGCTTAGTACATGATTCCAACAATTTTCCCACATTGCCCTAATTGGACTCATAAAACAATGTAACTTGTGTAAGACTTCTCTTTGTAGTGGACTTGCTTTATATTTGCGTCGAACAAACCAATCAACAAAGGTATCTATAGGAAAGGTAGGAATGTAGATAAAGGAGGCTAGTTGTTAAAGGCTGGGGCTTAATTTGCTTGGGGATCAGTTCATGATGTCTGCATAGTGCCCTTTGTCTACACAGCTATACCTAGCCTTCTTCCAGCTAGTTGCCTAGTGGATATATCATCTATGGCGCAAAGATCGATGCATAAAGCATTGGAAATTCCTACTGTACAAGTGAAAGCAATGCAGGGCCTGCATCCACCCATACACTCTGTACTTTACACACACACACACACACACACACACACACACACACACACATACATATGAAGCTGGTTGAGTCCAGCTTCATATTTCCCAGGCTACTTCCAAACATAGGCCATGGGCCCAAAGTGGGAAGCAATGACCCACCAACACATGGAGGCCTCCCGACCCTTAGCACTATCTCCCTGCTCCCTAAGTCTCCCAGCCCTGTGTGGCTACGTACATCGCTGCCACATGTTTTCTTCCCATTTGGAAGTAAAACACTGAGAGCACCAAAGCATGCTTTGAAAGGGCTCTAGCACAGCATTCATTGACCTGCACAGAGAATATGTTCCTATTTTACATAAATTGTGGAAAGGCAGCCTTAATGCAGGTTAGCTTCTTGGCCATCTGTTTTAAGGCTATGCTTGCCTCTAGCCCCACCAAATAAAAATTCCCAACCTGGCACAAAGAGACTTTTTGTTACTTGTTCATGGTTCAATCTCAAGAATAGCCTGGCGCTTGACACTCACTAGTTGAATACACCCCAAAATAAAATACTTCGTGCATTATATGATTTCAAACATGTGTGTATTCCTAAACAAATAGATGAAGCACTTAACTAAGCATCTAACTAGTCAACCCATATTTTAATCTGTATAATCATATTGGGAAAAAACCTTTAAGGAAATCTCATTGAGGAAATGGAAACCTGCCTTATTTCCTACTTTGCCTTCTCTGTAGGCAAAATAAGAAATTATTTGAGTCATTTGTCTAACCAAGAAAAATGTACTGAGTACAATATCCAGTGTCACTGGATATTGTGACAGTTTCCAAAGGGAAAACATAGTCCCTCCTGGGCAGTTTATACACTAACTGGGGAGAAAAGATGCATGCCTGGGACAATTAGAGGACAACAGATGACAGAGAGGGGTAAGCTTCCTCAGCACTAGCATGACCTGTCCATGAAACCATGTTCTCTAAACCAAGGTCCAGGAACTTGGAACCGTTCATCTGCCTAGATACTCAACAACAAGGGCCTCAGGCCAGGAAAAAGAAGTAAATTAACCACAAACACCCTCCCTGGGTAGTGCAACCCCCATGGAAATGGAATGGTCTCATGCAAGTCAATGTCTGGTGATCTACCTGAGCAATCACAGGAGATACCCCCACTTAGAAAGCATTTGCCATACAGGTGAACCCCCAGCATCTGGTAGGCTCTTTCTGAAGTGCCTGAGGTCCAGGGCAGACTCGGGCATTCTCCACATCATCTGACCAGACCCCTGCCTATGATACAGCTCTTCACATACTCCTCATTTCCAAAGACAAAGTAAAGTAAGTGTCACATGCAGAGCACAGAGCACCTGACAGTTCTTTGCTCCCTGCCGGTGATCATCCAGTGCCATGTTGCTGCCTCCTGAGCTTGCCAGTGGGCCCAGACATGGTGACCTGGTCCTTAGAGACAAACATCTGAGCACAGCAGCCAGAAATAGTGTTCCATCCACTCTCCTGAATGTGCCACTCATCCCCTTCCCAAAGCAGGCATCCCTGGCAACTTCTAACTGAAATGCATGGGAAAACATTGGGCAAATCACATGCTAACATGTTTATCTTGTTAGCTGTCAAAATGAGTGAGCACACTAGTTGGATACCATCACTCAGCCTATGTCCAGAAGGGCTGCTACACAAGAAAGATGACAAAATAAGTACTTCTCAACTCAATTCTTCAGATTTGTATTAATCTTTTGTGCAGAACTTGTCATAATTGGCCTTCAAGGACCTATATTGAACCAAGTGACTAAAAACCAAAAATCATCACGTGCCCCAAATATCACACTGAGCTGCCAAAGAGACCATATCAGAGGCCTGTGATGGGGTCTTTTTGTGTCTGGGAAAGAATAAACCAAACTGTACATGCAGGTCTTGGTGCAAAACCAAGAAAAACCAGGGGGCAGGTGAGGCCCTTGTCTGTTGCGAGGAGCTACGCCCACTCCAGACATTCAGAACTTACAGTGAGTTCAAACATAAAGAACATGTAACCGCAAGGATTCTGGGAGAGAAATACCTGGGAGCACTGGCAGACTGAAGCATGAGAAATTGATAACACTGCCCATGCCCTTTCTGTCAGTTAAACCCTAGTTTGGCTTGAGCCAGTAGATTCGAGTTCCAAGCCCCAGTCCTGTCCCATTCTTTAAATCCTTGTGCACTAAACTTCCAGAGGACAACCCTGTGCCTTCCTCTGGGCTCTCCACCTCTGGGAAGAGATCTGCCTCTTTTCAAAGGGGCCCTCGTGTGCAGCTTTAAGCTCCCCATCCCCACCTCAGCCCCTGCACACCAGAGGAAGGAAGCCTGGGGCCAGGGAGCACAGAATCAAGTTCACAAGTGAATAAGGACATTGAACACACAATTTAAAAAAAAATTTCTCTCAAAGCTCTCATTTGATCTTTAAATTTATTGAAATGTTGTGAGGCTGAGGCAGGAGGATTTGGGAGGCTGAGGCAGGAGGATCGCTGTGAGTTCGAGACCAGCCTGGGCTACAAAAGTGAGCTCAAAGCCAGCCTGAACTGCGCAGTGAGACCCTGTCTCAAAAAGCAAAAATAAATAAATAAATAAATAAAATAAAATAAATTTATTGAAATGTTTGCATGGTAGCAAACTCTGTATTGTTAGTCCAAATGAAAAACTGCTTCTGAACTCTCTGAGTAGTATATCCTGCTTATCGTGTGCTTTTGTAAAATAATACAGCTAGGAGAGCACCACTCACCCTTAGTGACCACTAGCAAAATTTGCGTTTCCTATTCTCATGGCCTGTGCTCTGCTGATCTAGAAGTCTTAACATCAGACGGGGGAGGGCTTGTAACATGGGAACAACAATAATTCTGTCCCCTGAACTGGCAACCAGGCTTCCCCTGGCCACTGTGGGCTCCTTGTGCCTCTGAATCAATGAGCACAATCTAAAAAGGAAGCTACAGGCTTGGTAGGAATGACTGATGCCGACTCCCCAGGGAAAACTACAGTGGGAGTAAGGAAGAAGGTAGGTTGCAGGAGGTGACTTAGGGCAGTGGACTTGAACCTCTGGGACATGTACCATGGTGGGCTGTTTGTTATCACTAAGAGCTCTAAGAGGTTCACCATCCCTGCTTAGGGTAATCCCTCATGTTTTGTCATACTCTGTTATTAAAATTAAGACTACTACAGCCCAGTCCAGGTAGTGTGACAAATGGTGAAATGGCCATGAATGAAAACATGGATCAATCTACCAGGTAAAGACCCAAGATCTCCTGCAGTGTTTGCTAAATGCCAAGGAAATGCAGAATGAGTAGGAGAAGTAGGTAGTTATAAATATTGCCTACAACCAGGACCAGTCATAAAAGTGAGGGTAATAATCGTAATGAGTATTTCTTTCCTATTTTTTAATGTCTGTGCATATACACATGTATGAAGCACATATTTTTGTTTCCTGACTTTGTAACATAGTGAAGATATTAGCATGTACTTAAGTACTTTAAATCTCCCTTAAGGCCCGGCGGGATGGCTCAGTGGTCTAAAGCACCTGCTTAGGAAAGCTTGGGCGACTGCAAGGACCGTGGTTCAATCTCCGGCACCACATGCTGCGCCAGCCCTGCCTGCTGGGCAGGCTGAGCCGGCCATAAAAATAAATAAATAAATAAACAAACAAAAGTTCTAAAACAAGAAAATAAATAAATAAATAAAATAAAAAATTCTTTTAAAAAAATCTCTCTTATAATGTTTAAGTTATGGAATATCAGAAGAATAAGTATCATCCAATAAAACTCTATGTCTTCTATTCTGAGATAATAGTAACATGTTGGGCATAATTATGAACTTGCTACTGTATTGGGAGATCAAAAGTGTTTTAAGGAGGTGAATCTGGTGGTCAAGTTGACAAGGATTTGATTGTGACTGTTACCTGGGATATGTCAACTAGAGTGGAGTAGGAAACACTTCAAAGATCTGTGGAGTGCAGTTCTGGGCATGTCTGTGGATGACTGACATATAGGCCAGCAAGCTAAGAGGGAGAAGACTCAACCCTGGACTGTAGCCTGAATGGAATAACAGGGAAGGATGGAGGAAGTGTGCTTATTTTTAAGCACTCCAGTCTGCTATAGCGGGCATGTCCTTGCTATCATCACCTTTGGACATCAGTCTCTAGTTTCTTCACCTTTCCTATGCATATTTGCACCAGTGACAGTCCAGTAAGCTTCCAGCCTTCTAAGCTTAGATGGCTGAAGAAAGCCAACGGACATACAACCTCCACCGGAAAAAAGGACAGAGTGTTCAGATCTTCTAAAATCAACTTGATCTTGAGGCTTGTGGGCTGTGTTTCTTGAGAGCTGCCTACTCTCACCTTTCCATGCTTAACCAAGTCCAGCACTAGGCCCCTGAAGACCACATTGCGAGCTCTGTCCTGTAGAAGTCAACGACTTTCTCCCTCAAAACCACAGATCCAACTCCATCCCAATCAACACAAGCGTACTGAGCAGCTACCAAGCGCCTGAGTCAGAAGTCCTGTTTCCAAATGGAACTGGGGCAAAGGCAGCTGCCCATACTTTTCATCCGTGTCCCTGTGAAGCCTGGAAAATTCAAGTTTCAGAAGTCAGGATCGTGTTTTGCTTCGAAGAACAATTTTTTGGGAAGCAGTATTGTTTCAGGATTGGGAGAGTGTTTCTCTAAACTCTAAGTTGGCAAAGCTTTATTGAACTTCAGCAAAAGGAGCTTGTGCTTTAGTCAGAACTTTTCCTTACCGAGCTACGTTCCTGGTCTTTTTTATTACTGTAGAACTGGGGCGCACAGAACAATTCTTCCATGTGACATTGATCTCTTAAAGACTGAATCTCATGCACAGCTATTCGACACACATATATGGAGAAGCACACGACTGAGTGCAGAGCTTTACCATCCTGTTGTCGCTGGTCCTTATCTAATCCAGGATGCCTAAGTTTTCGTGGGATCCAAAAATATTAACCCACTGCACCACCAGGCACACTGCCCACACCTGAGCTAACGGCTCTAGGCTACTCTCACTCATCTTCCCACAAATCCAAGTTAACTGTAACCTGCAACTCAAAGAAGATACTCCAAATTCCCAGTTCGTCACCATCTCTATTTAGCATCCCCAAAGTTCACAGCAAACATTACCCACCAAGCCTCCTCCTAAACCTTTTCCTTGAAAAAGAAAAAAAAAAAAAAAAAAAAAAAATTGTGCAACTTCTTAACTCCATTCATTTGTTAAACCTTTCACTGATGCGTTTATCACTCCTTTCTGGGCCTGGCACCACTCACAGGGTCAAACAGGCAAGCAGATGTGCAAGGCAGTCATTGCAACACACGGTGACAGCTGCCAGGAAGACACAATGCTACCCTCAGGAGAGCGTCTGCTGTCCCACACCGGTATTCTTGTACACATTTGTGGCTCTGTAAGCAGTAATAACAGCTTACATCCTCCAAGCAGTCACTAATACGCTGAGAACTATGCACAATTTAATTTTCCTCAAACTGAATAGGAGAGCTACTTAACAGATTTTTGTGTTGGTCTCCTCATCACAAGATTATTGAAGCCTCAATTCACTAGGCATAAACACAAGGCAATTTAGGTTTTTCAGTAACTGCAACTACACCCCGAAACTTCTGGTTATTAGATTATTTAGGACTCTGTCATGTGTTTCAAAGCTGCAAGCTCTCATATGCTCCAACGTTCTTCTCTCTGCCAGCCAGAGGTCACTGCCCTTGAAGCTCCTACAATCTTAGATGGGTTAGGCTATATATGGGTTAGGAGCTGCATTTTCACCTAACTTGTTTTTCGCCCTATAGCTTTGCAGATACTCATTTGTTAAGCAGGGAGGAGAAAGGGAGAGTGCCTTTGTGGGCACTCACTCTTGGCAAGGTTGTTTCTATTGTTCCAACCTCACCAGGAGTGAGTGTGCTTACAGAAAAATGCTGCTGAAACCCTACTGACAAGCCTGTGTCCGAGGCTTCTCCTTAGGTGTCAGCTGGCAGCTGGCCTTTTTTGAGATGCTGAGAGTGGAACTCTATCTTCCTTGAGTGAATAAGCCTCTTATATCATTCTGAGTCAGCTTTCTCAGACTCAGAATGCCCAGAGCATTTGTCCTTTGTAGGTAGCTGTTGTCTCCAGGCAGCCATCCTTGCTGGGCACCTGAGGCCCTTTCTCATCTGAATCTGCCCTCTGATGTCTCTTTCCTTTTTGCTCCAAGTTACATCCAAATCCACACTATATGGGATTGGACATGCAGCGAAAACCTGGCCAGCCCTGTACTGGAGTACAGGACTTACACATGATGCAAGGTGGAAACAACAAAGAATTTTGAAGAGTAACATGAAAAGATTTGTGTTTTTTTAAAATCTTCCTTCTTAAAACACACTAGAGGAGGGATAAGACACACAATGTGAGTGCAGCAGCAACATGACTCATACAGAGTGGCCTGTTTTCAACTTGGATTGTGTCTGCAGATGTGGCCAATCCCGATAAATCTTCTTTGTCTGAAGACAATCATGAAGGTGATTCAATACAGCTTAGGGTAAGCTGATTCTTTCTGACTATGGAAGATTATTGCAGATAGAACCATATCCCCCGGCAGATATGTTGGACCCTTAACCTCCAGGACCTCTACATGTGACTTTATTTGAAAATAGCTTTTTGCAAATGGTCACGTCATAAGGTCACACAGGATTGGAATGGGCTCTAAATCCACTGGGCAGGTGTCCTTCTCAAGTCAGGGAAGCTTGAAAACAACAGATAAGCAGACTTTCTGAAAAGGGAAGCAGAGACCAGAGTGATATAGCTACAGGCGATGGAATCCAAGGAGAATAAGCAAGCACCAGAAGCTAAGAAAGGAGAGGAAAGGGGTCTGCCTAGAGTCTCAAAGGCAACACGGGCCTGTGGATATTCTGATTTCTATAAATAAATTTCTGTTGTTCTAAGACACCAGGTTTGGCCAAGTCAGTTATAGCCGCTCTGCTAGAATCATACACAGGCCAGATAAGTTCACGTGCTCATGGGAAGCCATCCAGAGCTATCGGATGAGGAGCCATCGTCCAGAACTAGGATGTGGCTTCCGAGCAGTTCATAGTGACTTTGAGTTCATAGCCAGCCCCCTTGATGAGGGTGGCATGCCTCAGGGAGCAGGCCTCGGTCACCCATGTAGTTTCTAAGGCTCCTATGTCTGTTTCCTCTGGACTTCAGAGCCTCTGCTCTTGACTGTGCACCCTCACCAAGTCTCTCCAGGCCTCCAGTCCATGTACCATCTGCCCATCCCACTCCAGCTGGATTCAACCTGAAGGACGTTAGACCTGATACCTGCCCAAGCCTAGCCCGCACCCGCTGACCATCACAGCTTTGCATCACTGTACTCCAGGAGCTAGCACTAGGGATCTCTATGGCTTTCAACCTAATATGCACTGAAGGTAGATTCATGCCATTCTTCCTAATAGTATCTGTAGACCACAAGCTCCTTGAGGAAAAAGACCACCACACTTTTATTCAACTCATAGTTAGTTTTCAATAATACTGGGAGGCCTTCTTCTAATTGAGTCATTTCATTGTAAGATGCCCAGTGTGTACCCACCCTAAGGAGAGAGAACTCGAATCAGTTCAAGGAATCATTCCCATCCTCTGCACCAGTATGTATACAAAGAGATAATGTGAAATTACTAGCAAATAACAAGTGTTCACAAAAAGAAAACATTGCTATTCAAATAAGCTTGGGGAGTGCTTATGAAAAGCAAAGCCTTGTCTCTATTCCAGAACCCGAAGGGTCTTTAATGTGGTAACCAGTATCTCTCTAAGATAGTTGGGGGTCTCTGTCTTCCTCACTTGACCAAGTGGCACTTCATTTCCACTGAAGGACATTTTGGATTCCTGGTGTATTTCACTTTTGTTTTTAAGCAGAATATGAGCCAAAAACATTATCTTGTGAGCATAAATCTGTGCCAGCTCGGTTTGGAGATACTAACATGGCTGTAAATGTCACTCCATGTATATTAAAACCCCTCAGTTCTTTTTACTCGGAAGCACCTCTGGGTTCTTTTTACCAGAGTTCTTTGCCTGAAAAGACAGACAGAGGAAATAGATCACCGCAGTGGGGTGCGGCAGCCACCTAGGAGACCTGCTGTGTTTCTCAATTCTGAGCACAGCCTTTAAGAAATAAGTCTTCTCTCCAGCCAGGGTGCAGTCAGGTAGCTCACTGGGCATGGTGGATCATGTAGAATGAAGACAACTAGACCTCTCCATGGCCCCCACCACAGTAGCGAGGAGGCAACGGGGGAGCCCAGAGACACAGGCAACATGCCCTTCCCAGCACCCCACAGCCTCCTCTTCCCCTAATGAGGAGCCTCATAACCATCAGCCTACATTAAAAATAACCAGTCATTAATGAACACTCGTTCCGAGGTGATGTACTTTCTTGCAATTTGTTCTGGTTTGTATCTAGCTGTCCCCCCCCCCAAAGCCTCATGCAGTCATGGGGTATGGGGTGACTTATGAATTTTGTGATTGCTTCGTGATCCAAGGCTGAGACTCTAGGTCTGAGTACTGCTGGGATTATGGGTGTGAGTGCTACACCCAGGCTGGGGCAGACAGCCTAAAGGGGACAGACTTGCTCTCTGCTGCCATTGTGCTGGCACTCTTCCATTTTGCTCTTTGCTCTTTGCCACCGCCGTGAAAGCTTGGTCTCTGCCCTGTGCCACTCAGCCTTGGAGCCAGCCAAGTATGGACTGAAACCTCTAGTAACTGTGAGCTAAATAAACCTTTCCTTCCTTCATTATGGGTGTCGGGTGTTTGCCCCAGCAACGAGAGAAAAGGAACTGAGACACACTCGCTCCAGAAATAAATTCAAGTAGTCTAGATCACAGCTTGGCTACAGTGCAAGGGTAGCGGAAGAGAAAGGGACACCAGCTGCCGTCATTTACCATCACGACAGAGTAAGGGATTCCCAGCGAGAGTCAAGCAGGGTGGAGCTCTCTCCAGTTCTCAGCAAGACCTCGCCCAGCCTTTTGATGAAATTGTCACCAGGTACAATGGATAGAAGCAAAATTATGGGGAAAGGAAGAGACTGGTAGAGGAGAGGGATCCAGGAAGCCTGCCATTTAGGAAGTGGAAAGGTTACTCAAAGGCTCCGGAAATGACCTAAGAGATGAACAACTGTGAGGACAGCAAGGCTCAGGGAACAAGCAGAGTGGCTTGTTGCCAGGAGAGGAAAGAGCAGAGTATGCTCCTGGTCCCCTTCTGCTGCTGCTGAAAGCTACAGCCAGGTCCCCCACTGAGGATCTGTGTTCTCCATGACCAGAGATCCAGCCCCACCAGATTCTGGGGCCAGGCCCTTCCTTCCACCTCTGGGCAGGAGCCAGGGGGAATGGGTGAGATTCCACAGCGGTGATAACAAGGCCAAGCACAGGAGGCCTGCCTGGCAGCCTTATGTCCTGACGCAGGCTGCTCCTGAGCCCAGGCTCAAGCCTCCTACTGAATGTGACTCGGGAATGTGGTGACTTCAGGCTTTAGTTCCCTCTCCTTCCTCACTCCAGCTTACTGAAAAGTCCCCTCTTCGTGTTTACCATTCTCCAATACCCCTTGGACTAGATTGGCCCATGTTGCTGCTTGGTGCTTTTATGGGACTAGGCTCATAATACTCCGGATTAGTAATTTCCATAGAGATTTGAGCAAAACAACAAATCCAAGTAAATTCAGTCAAACCTCTGCAGAGGGAGAGAGAGAAAAAAAAAAAAAAAAGAGGGAGAGAGAAGGGCCAGTTGTATATTATGATGCCCAAAGCCAAAATCTGAGGTTATCACCACTTATCTGGTGTTCCCCTGTGTCAGGGACCAAGAGAGAGAAGCACAATCCTCCCTCATGCCTGCCTCTTCCTTTCCCAGGAAACTGGACAGAAGGGCTGGGAACTGGTCATTCAAGGTTTCAGCTGTTGGCTCCTACACCAGGAGGATTCTAAGGAAAAACAGGATAATGCCATTGTGATGAAAATGCGTTTTCAATGGATTTGCAGAACTTTAAACACTGCCCACAGGCAGTCTAGGGTGGAGTCCCTAGGCAAAGAGAACAACGTGGCTTCTGGATCTGAGTGTTCTCCCAGCTCCTTCCATCTGGATGCTGTGTTTGAGGTTTGGCAGAAAGTTGGCATTTCCTTAAAAGGGAAAGAAAATACATACTTTGGTGGCAACTGCTCAGGTAGCACATGTTCCCAGGGGAAAGGAAAGTCTCTGAAAGGGATGTTTGCCTCATTCAGTATAAATAATGTTGATTTGTTTATGTCCTAATAATGTCTTGGTGCTTGATGAGCAAAAGTACACCTTCTGTGAGCTGGAGCACACTGGATTCATTTCAGTGGGCCACCGTGGAGTAAATAAAGATGAAAAGAAGAGAGCCCCTGTGACACTAATGAGTGATAGTGTTCTTAATTCACCTGGTTTGGAGGAGCCAAGCTGCTTCTAAGGAAATACAGGTTTTCCATGGATGCTTTTCTTTCTTTCGATGCTTGCAGATTAGGACTCTGGGAAATTTCAAATCAATTCTCATTGTTTCAAGAGTAATTATATAATTAGTTTGGACACTGCATGCTTTGGCAGAACTGGGGAGACCAGCTCCTGGAGTAACTGCCCAATCTTAGGCAAGCCCTTCTTTCCGTCAGGGCCTCTGCAGGTGTGAAGTGGGGTGGTGATGCACACTTCACCCCTCCAGGCATCTAAGGCACTGTGCTGAACAAATGAAATGGTGAAATGTAAGTGGTTTGGGAAGTGAAAAGAATTTCACAGCTGTAAGAGAAAGAAGGAAAAGAAAACCAAGCTTTACTTTCCTGTGCACAAGGCTCTCTGAGGGTAGCCTCCTAACCCGCCCTGGTCTTGCTGTGCAAGCCCAATCCAGCCAGCAGTGGCAGGTAAGATGACATCAACAAGGTCATGAAGTCCTCTAGTGTTTTCACTTTCCAATTGTAATAAGAGCTAAACTTCTCGCAAAGCCGAAAGGATCTGACTTGACCTGGCTCCTCCTCCACCTCCGGGCACAGCGCCCATTGCTCCGACGACCCTCACTCTGTCTGAGCTGGCCACCATAGTCTTCCTGCTCTCCTCTGCCAATGCTCAGGTCCTGTCTGTGTCATTCCCTGTGGCAGGGGGCTCTTCCTTCTTTCTTAACTCACATAGTTCTCTCTACCCTTTTGCAATTACCCTATTATTTTCTCCTTCTCAGCCAGAACTGCCACATTGACCAGGCTGGTTGCTGGACCTAGGTCTCCAGGTATGCCATTCACACAGACTTCAGACTGCTGGGCAGTCCTTCATGACTCTGCGCTCGGCTTCCACCACCCCTCCCACTATACCCTTGTCTTACACTGTACTTCTTCAGAGCCATCTGCACCTTTCTAGTCATATATACATTCAGTGTCCATCTCGCCCTCTAGATAATCAGGTGACCATGACTCTTTTATTCACTCTGTACTCTCACTTCAGCACCTTCAGAAAGAAGACATTTAATAGATACAAACATGGAGTAACTTTCCAGGCAGTATAGCATGACTTTCATGTCATGCAATTTCAATCGACGTCATCAAATAAGCATGAGCACTGAGGTTAAGTAAATATCTCAGCACCTTCCCGTTGTCCACTAGCAGCTCTACTGCTAGCACTGGCCCAGGAGCTAAGACTTAGTCTTGCTAAGACATAGATCATGTACAGAGGACCCCAGAGGTAGGAGAACACAAAGGCCACTAAGAATTAATCCCTGCTTCCAGCGGACAAGAGATACAGCCCTACCGACTATATGTAGTTAGTTCCTCTCTCTAGAAATGGAATTATTACACAGAAATTCCATCAGAGCGGAGTCTGAATTCCTCAAGTTCTGCATTTTATCCTGCTCTATGATATAGCAGCTGGTGATGAGTAACAAGTAGGTATAAAATGTGCTGTCTTTTATCCTTGCTGGGAAATTTTTAAATTAAGCAAAGCACTTTATAAGTAAAACCTTAAGCTCTAAAGAATGGCTTTAATAATGTGATGTACCACTACTGTTATCCAGTTCATTAATGAACCCCTCCAAGCATTCAGTCACCATTGCTTCTTTCCCATTTGGTCTTTAGGCTGTAGCTATCTTCAGCCATAACTTCTTAATTAATTAACCAATCACAAAGGATTTAGGAGCAGGAGGTGAAACCTGCATGCTCTGGGTCTTGCATGATATTAAAATAAATAACCCAGCAAACTCAGTGCTGTTGTTTGGCAAGAGCTCATTCATTGATTGTTAGAGCAAACATTTATCAAATGCCTGCTCCATACCAGAGGCTGCAGTATGTGCTACAGAAGACATGCTCTTCCTGCCTTTGAGGACCTCACTAGCTGTTACAGGGTGCGGAGAGCAAAAGCAAGGCAGTATTTTTCAAACAGAAGGATGGAGGTTCGGGCAACCGCCCACAGGAGCACAAGGACAGTTGGACAACAGCAACGGCATCTCAGACAAAGCCACTGTGGGTCTGGTACAGATCCTGAAGGAAGAAGAGAGGAGGAAGATCTAGAGTCATTCCATGGGCTGTTGGAATAATCTGGTTATGTGTTTCAAGTTTCCAAATTTTTTGTTATCTCAATGCATTCAGAAGCATCCTGTGAACACCTCAGGAAAAAGGGCAAACAGCACACTGTTTAAAGAATAGCTTGTTGTTCCTTAAGCTCTACAGCTTGTTAACAGGCAGCCTGCGCACAGCAGCACACCTCCAAGTCCCTCCTAAAGGCATGGGGTTTACAGCAAGTGACTCTTTGGATGGTGAATTTTTCTTCCTTTGGGATAAAATGTATATTTCAGATGAAATTCAATTCTTGGGCTTCTGCTTACAGTCCTCAAAATGTCATTCTTTATTCAAAACATAGGAAGCTTCCACAGGCACTTTCTTTCTAAGCACACTAGATTTTTAATTTCAAAACTTTAGAATGCGATTTGCAAGTGTTAGCCTAGAATATCGGATAAAGTTTGGGTTGTACCATTTCCCAGTCTACCTCCCTGGGGTTTGCACAGCACTGGTGGTGAGACAACATCAAGATATGAAGGTGAGGTATACGATGACCTTGAGCTGAACGTGGCCATCACACCTGCGGTGGAGGCAGGAGTTGGTTTTTGCTGGTCCACATAAGCTCTATCTATAAGGCTTGGGAGGGATCCTGTTGGTTAGAAACTGTTTTTGAGGAACTTCTTGGAGGAAAAAATGAAAGCCAAGAAAATAAAGGACATGGATAAATGCGTCTGTATTAGAATGGATAGATACTTAATGATGCAAGAAAAAGGCACCAGGAAGATCAGAGCAGAAGAGGTATGGACCCAGGAACATGGACATGGCCATGGACAGAACCAGGATAGCATGACACTGTTTTGAGTCATCTATAACACCTCAGTGCACTCCCCTTCATTATCCTGAGCAGCCCTCAGTAAAGTCATCTGCACATCAAAAGTGCCCACTGAGGGGCCTGTTTGGGAAAGTTAATCACTGAGTTCATATTTGGCTTCAATGACCCAAGAGGCATGGAGAGACAAGGCTTAACCTGATGAATTCAGAGGAAGCCAAAGCTCATGACCTCTGGGACACACTGTACAAGCTACCCAGAAAGTCCCATGACTCTGGAGGAAATAATTAAGTATTTCACAAACTGTAGTTTGAGGTTATTATTGTTTGAATATTTTTGTGTCCTCTAAAACTCATGCTGAAACTTATGCCCTGAAGTCATAGGATTGAAAGTTGGGGCTCAGTGGGAAGTGTCTCAGCACTGAGGTCTTCAGCACTGCTGGAAGGCTTGCTGCCTTATAAATTGGGTTACAAGAGTGTTCCTCTCCCCAGGAATGCAGTGTTCATCTTGGAAGTACAGACCTAGCCCTTAGCATACACAAAACTGAATCATACCTTGATCTTAGACTTCCGGATCCTGTGAACCATGAAAAATAAATTTCTTTTGTTTTAAATTTACTTGTCTCCAGGAAGGCTCTATTATCTCAGCTGAAAACAGATCATGGAATAAATAAAAATAATCATCTAAATCTTCCAAAGGAAAAAACCCAGTAGTTTATTATTCAGTGCTTAAAGACTTTTTCGGAAGTGGTTATCATCTCACATGAAATTGCAATAATATCACAGAGTAGTCCTAGAACACTTAATCCAGCTTCTCCGGATTTGAGAATTATTTTTGCACTTACTGTTCCCACCATCGCTGATCTGGGATGAAGAATGGAGCCGGAGTGACTGGAATTTTGTGCCAAAGCAGAGTTTTTACACTTACATATTATCTTAGTTACTTTCTTGTTGCTGAGACAAAATATCAAACGCCCACCACTTAAGGGAGGAGAGGTTTATCTTGGCTCACATTTCAGAAGTTTCGGGACTTGCATGGTCAGCAGCACAGTGCAAGGGCCTGAACGAACTTAGCTGCTCATACCGCAGCAGTCAGGAAGCAAAAAGCGAAGGGAGAAGTGGGGAAGGGAGATCTTGTATGCCCTTCCTGGTCATTCCCCAATGACCGGCTTCTTTTGACAAGACTCCCATCTGTCTCTGGAAACTATCTCTAGTGTCCCCATAATGTAATCATATCTTAAATATACAAGGTTTTGGGAAACATTTTAGATCTAAACTATAACATTGCCCCTCAAAATACCTGTGTGTAATTTTTATGCAAAACTCTTAGTTCGTCCGTAAGAGTTGCACAAGTTGTAATAGTTCCCAACATTCCTGAAAAGTTTAAGTCCAAATGAGCCTCTGAAAATCAAAGCAGACTTATAGCTGGGAGCACCCATAAAAATCAAAACAAAAGATAAAGCCTTTAGCATACATACAATGGCATGGCTAAACATTCCCATTCCACAAAGGAGGAATTCAAGAATAGAAACCAAGACAATCAATGCAAGACTGAAAGTAGTGTAATCCTGCTCAATCCTTAATCTGTTTTATGTTGCTAAATCTTACTGCTCCATGTTCAACACCAGAGGCTTAAATGAGACCTCTCTACACTGTGTGGTTGGTCCTGTCTCTGTGGCATTGCCAGTGATTATAGCCCTCATGGCTTCTCTTTGGGGCTGGGCTGGCTTCACTCACTGCCTGGGCCTTTCCTGAGATACTCTACACTCCTGGATTCTCTAACCTCTGAGAGAATCCAGACTTTGGCTTTACTCTTAGAGCTCCACAGACTGCCTTTTCAGGGCACACAGCTGACCTCTCAGGTGTTCTTCTGAAATCTGAATGGACTCCACAACTATTATGTTCTGCATCACTATAAAAAGCAACACCACTTAGATGACACCAAGGTCTATTGGCAGCTTGAGGAGTATCCAGGCCCCCTCAAAACCTGGCTACAGAGGTCACTGAGTACCAGGATAGTTGAGCACTGTGAACCAAATCCCAGAGAACCAGTTCCCCTAGGTGTCCCCTCTGAAGCAGATTACCCTGGAGCTCTCCTGTCTAAGCAAAATCTTTATCTCTTGCAGAACAAAGGATGGGGTTTTCCTTTTCCTCAGAGGTACTCAAGGCATATTTCCCATTGTCCTGATACAACGCACTTGACTTCTTTTTAATGGCAATCCTTTAGCAACCAAGCTTTCCTCTGCTCCAACTTTAAAGCCTGTTTCTTTCTGGCAAAACTTAAAACTTGTTATATGGGCTTTTTCCTCTTGCTTTTCAGCATAAGCCTAGGTAAGAGCAGCAAGTGGTACCTATGCCACAACCTATTAGGTTGATTTGATATTTTCTCTACCAGATTAATTAGTCCACTATCCTTAATCTCACTGTCCCACAAAGTCTCAGAATATGATTAAAAATAGACAAATATTCTGGAAAAGCATAACATATATATTGTCAAGTCCAGTTGTTAATGGCACTCTCATGCCCAACTGAAACATTCTGAGGCTGGCTTTTAGTATCTGTATTTCTAGCATCATTAGGGTCTTCTGAGTTCTGACCAGAACTTCTCATCATTATTGTCCTTCGACACCCTACGGTTTCTTCAGACAACATCTCCATGTCTCTCCAAACACTTCCTGTAAACAGATGGAAAGGATTTTTAACTACACTGTTAGGTAAAGTTCTGGCAATTACCCTAGAGATCTCATTTATTTTCTCTTTGCTGGGACAAAATGCCTGGCACAGTTTAGAGAAGGAGAGGTTCACTTTGGCTCACATGTCAAAGCCAAACCCCTTCGGTCCTTGCATAGTCAGGAGCATGACGGAAGGGCCTGGTAGAGAGGAGACAGCATGCTATGATGTGCGCATCATGATAGCCAGGAACCACAGCACCAGTCATGCTGCACTAGAGAAACAGATATACCACAAGATATGCAAATATATACATAATTATAAGATGGCTTAACACAATCAGCCACAGAATTGGATGAAGATGTGTCTGCACACTGGAGGCCCTTTGGTCCAAGGTCTAGAGTTCCCTGCAGGGTCCCACTCAAGTTCATATTGTAAGGCCAATGGGTCTGCGATGGAAGGCTAAAGAGTCTGCACCAGAAGGCTGCAGGATTCCAGGAGGAAGCCACAGAGCCTACGCTAGGAGCCAAAGGGGAATTCAAAAGCCTTAAACCTCCAGATCTCAGCTCTTACAGCTTCTGCCTCCTGCCTCAGATGCAACAGGAAATGTTTTATGCTTGTAAGTGTAATGTATATAAATACATAATGTTCCCATTAACTTGTGCCTGACCTAGTTAACTTCTGCCTTGTACCCATAATCCTCTAACCTCAAGAACATAACACCACAAAACCCCTACTTCCATAAAATCTCGCTTGGCTCAACCCTTGCCCAACCTAATTTAAACTAGAATAAAAACCCTTCCTTGCTCCATTCCCTGGGGCCCAGGATTCAGAGTACATAGCTCCCCCGAACCAGCCTGCTTAATAAAGGACCTTGGCTTTCTCTAGCTCTTCACATGCATTCTGGGCTTCTTATGTCAGGAGATGACAACCAAGTTGAAAGTGAATACTGGAGCTTCTCTGAAGAGCAGGAGCAAGTGTGTCCTTCCTCATTTCTGCTTTTTATCCTAGGGTGGGTCCTCTAGTCTCTGGCCTGCAGAATTGCTGAGCTGACTTAGTTAAGCTTCTGAACTTCTCACAGTTGCCCACTACAGGAGCTACCCGCTTCCCAGGCATGCCCCCCAGTGAACTGCCTCTTTTAACCAGACCCTCACCTCCTAACAGGAAGCCATCCATAACACTCCATAGTCTAATCATCCTTTAAACATAGGAGGGTTGGGGGCTATCTTAGATATAAGTCATAACCTGCAGCATCAACTAGTGAATCTCTGGCTGCCAATTAGAGAGCAGACAAATAAAAAGAGTTCAGCCACTGCCTTCAACCCTAGCTGTGCATTCAAATCCAGATGGGCCTCTGCCAGCCTCAGGGATTCTAATCTAGTCGATGATATCTGGGGCTCAGTCAGTCGGTTTTTCCTAAAGTTCCACACTGATGTTTAATAGGCAGCCCAGGTTGAGAACAGCAGCCTCAAAGCAATACTATTGTTTCCAGCAGGCTTCCAGCTGAGCCCAACCTTTGATCTAGCGCCAAGTTACCCTCCTTTCTAGAATTGCTGAGACTTGGCACACCTGGAAGAAGAGGTTGTGAGTGAAGGACAAGCTCCAGGGGTAACCTGGCAGCGAGTTCTCTGTTGTATTTACTCCGAAGCTCAGTGGCCTTGCTGCTCAGCACAGCACTTGCCTTTCTGAAATAGTCAATCAGCTGCAGGCGCATAAAAGGAGATTATCATTCCTCTGGCACCAGCTTTGTTTTCCGATACCTTGGAAAGAAGCTGGTCCACTTATCTCCAGAAAGCTTTTCCAGAAACCTCAGTCCCTGCTGAGGAAGGTCACCGGTCCACAATTTGCACCCGTCACACCTTGTATGAAACCGGGAGGAACTGGTTCCCTTTGTTTTCCAGCACTGGGGAAACAGATTTCTTCTTAAGCTTCACACAATAAATTGTATTAAGTCCTTTCAGCAGGGTTTCCATGGCTATGTGGAAAGAAAATCATACAGTAATTGTTTTAAATAATACAGCCAGGCAAGCTGGAGAGTACATCTTAATTTTTGTCACTTGTGCCGTGCTCTTGTTTGTATGGAAATGCTCCTGAGGCAGGGGAAAGGTCTCTGCATTGACTGAGAGGTGCTTGGAGAATGCAGCGCGAGGTCAAGTCAAATACAGACTGAAGTAAACAGACCCACAGCAACCCCTCGCCCATGCTCTGTGCACATGGCGGGGGGGGGGGCTGGTTTATTTCTTTTAAGTGGGATTTGTATGGTATTTATTTATCTCTCTGATTCATGGGCACCAAACTGACACTCCCACTGTAGGCTTGACCCTTGCTTTCCAGACTCTAATCCTTTTCTTCTTCTTCTTCTTCTTCTTCTTCTTCTTCTTTTTCT
Organism: Myocastor coypus; assembly: GCA_004027025.1. NCBI lineage: Eukaryota > Metazoa > Chordata > Mammalia > Rodentia > Myocastoridae > Myocastor > Myocastor coypus. The sequence continues at coordinate 23,236 of PVJA010010961.1, forward strand.
TCTTCGTCTTCTTCTTCTTCTTCTTCTTCTTCTTCTTCTTTTTCTTCTTCTTCTTCTTCTTCTTCTTCTTCTTCTTCTTCTTCTTCTTCTTCTTTGTATTTTTAGGGAAGGGTCTACAGGATGTTCAAGATCTCAGTACTAGATCAGGCTTTTTAGTGATCTGTCTGTTTACAGCCTCCCAAGTGCTGGGATTACAGGCACATGCCACTATGCCCAGTCTCAATTGTCTTCTCAGTAGTAGGGACAGCATGGCAAGCCTGGGGATCGGACCCCTGGCCCCTACACCTGCTTGTAGGCTCTTTAATCTACTGAGGTATTTGGTCAACCCTCCCAGAACCTAATCTTCAATAGAGAGAGATAAATGTTTGCTCTAGACAAAGATAGTGGCTGAGTATAAATTTGCCCCTCATACCTGGACGATTTTGTATGTTGGGGCCTGTGCAATAGTCTTAGCCCAAGCCTAAGAGTCATGGTCTTCAGACATGGCTATGAGGGGTTCATGTCCATAATGCATCAGCCAGCCCCTTCCAAGTTGATTCATTTCTCTAAGATTTTTATCTGCAAAATGAGGATGATGCCTATATGCCAAGAGACTCTGCATCTCAAACCAGGTGAAAGATCTCAAGTGTTTATCCTACATTTGACCACACTAGTAATAAGTATGTGATATAGGCTTTTTTAAAATGTATCCGGTATAGGGCCTCACTATGCAGCTCAGATGCATAGTACTCCTCCTGCACTCAGCCTCCCCATCACTGAGATTGCAGCATGCGCCACCAGGCCAGCATGTGATCCTGAGTACCCATCCAAGGTCCCTGCGCTTGCCCAAGCAGGCACTTATTCTGCTGAGCTATCTCGTCGGCTTAATACAGGCTTTTTTTTTTTTAAGAATTTTTTTTCTTGTTTCAGAACTTTTGTGTGTTTGTTTATTTATTTTCATGGCCAGCTCAGCCTGCCCTGAGAGCAGGGCTGGCGCAGCATGTGGTGCCGGAGATCAAACCATGGTCCCTAGCCACCCAAGCTTTCCTAAGCAGGTGCTTTAGACCACTGAGCCATCCTGCCGGGCCTCTATGTAGGCTTTTTAATGAAACAATTTTACCATTATTATTTGGCTGTAGGACCACTACAACCTACACCTCCCTACATACACTAATACCGCTCTCATGGCTGTTGCCTGTCTGACATCCAGGCTAAATTCCACAAATACTACTAAGCTCCTTGCACATGTCACAGAGCTCACTAAGTGCTGGAACAAAGGGAAAGAAAGCCTGGTTCCCATCCTAAAGAAGTTCTTAGACCACCACCAAGACCCTGACCAACCCTCAGATACACTTCCTACTCAGGAGGTGATTGGGCCACATTGTATGACTCAAGCTCCACAGTCAGCTGGGTAAGGAAGAACTGTACACTGTCACTGACCAAAAGAAGTCATCTTGGGTCCCATGAAGTCAGAACCTCCAAACTAAAGTGCAATACAAGTCCTTCAGCCATGCCCCAAGGAGAGTTCAGGCTAGACTGTACCTGAGCTTTATTCTTTGACCTCAGCCACTTTTGATGAAAGCCTTGTGCAAGGGATGGGAGGAGGTAGGAGGGAGAAGATCTACAAGGTTGCTTGGCAGACCTGCCAACATTAGAAGCAAAGGACATGGTCTGCCTTTTGAACTCTGGTAGTTTATTTTAGCTTTTCTTTAAAAAAAAAAAAAAAAAATATATATATATATATATATATATATATATATATATATATATATATATATATATATTTTAAGCATGGGTAATAAAAGGTAAAAGACCACCAGCTGAAAGCCATTTTTTTAGAACCAAAATCCTGACGTGGCTGAGATGCTTTGCTTTCTTTTCATCTGTGCCTATGGGAGACATTCGATATTCTCTCCCTCCCTTTTTCCCTCCCTCTGCCTATCCCTCCCTCTTCCCCTCCTTTCTTCCCTCGGTTCATCCCTCCCTTCCTGTTCCTGTCTTTCTCCCTCACCCTCTCCCCTCCCTTCTATGCCCCCCCTCTCTCCAGACTTCAAGGCAACATAGACCAGGTCTTCCAGACCCCAGGAGCTGAGCCTCATCCTGGGCCATGCAGTGGCCCCTAGAAGCCCATGGACACCTCCTATTGGTGCTCCTGGTGCATGGCCTCTGCTTACAGCTCACTCTTCACAAACCCAGCCCATGCCTTATTTGTTGCTCTTTGAGAATTTGTCAGGGGTAAAGCAGGACCAAGGCCAGGACAGAGGCCCTCACCTCTGCATTTCCACATTACCCTTTAATGTCGGACTCACCCTCTGTTCATACTTCTTATTCACTACTCTGTCTTCCCCAGCAGCCTATCTTCATGAGCCCCTTGGGCAGGAAATTTTTTGATGTATCATAGGTTCCCTGAAACTAGCCCAGCATGTGAAAATCTAATAAATGGATGGTTAACAAGTGGACACTTACATGAAAAATTGAGCAAGAGACACAGTGCATTGACCACCTCAGTGTGATGATGTGCTGGGCATCGGTTTGGGGCATCCCTATGGGTCTCTCTTGGAGTCCAGCTTCTAGATTTGCCCTCACCTTCTTACACTCACATGCACACAGAGAGGACATCATCATCCTAGGCCCGCAGGACCACCCTCTCTTCTCTCTTGAGGCCAGGAAGCCCCAGCTATCCCTGTGACAAAGACCGGATCTACTCACTGCTTAGTACTCCCTGTATGAACCAGCCTGTGCCACTCCTGGCTTGGCAAATTCCATGTGCAGAATCAGAGCCACTCTATTTTAAAAAACCAAATGGTCATATTTCTTGTGACCCTAAAAACTCTCAAGCAAGCATCTCTAATGACTCAAAAATTCCCTCCTGGTTGCATAGCAAGCCACTCAAAACAACAATTTCTTATTTTTCATGGTTTTATGAGCTGAGTGGGTTCATCGGGTGGTTATTATTTGAGGTTCTCTTTTTTACTCTTTTTTATTGGTTATTCAAATGAATGAGTTTCTTTCTGGCTGAGTCACACATACAATAACATACTTTGATCATTTTTCACTTGTGGCTTTCTTTAGAGCACCGTCAGATGTAGCTACAGCTGTACCTGCATGGGGCTTCCTGGGGATACCCAAGAGAACTCACACAGGCATGGGCTGGTCCTGCTTGTGAGTTGGGAGTCAGGCAGGGCCCCTGGTGTATCACAGATCCCCTGAGTTTAGCCTGGTATATGAAAGTCTAATCAACGGTTGGTTAACAAGTGGATACTTACGTGAAAATAACAAACAAGTGACAAAGCTTCTGCATGTGGCTTGGACTTCTCCCAGCATTGGTTCCAGAGAGTGAGCCTTCTGGAAGATCCAAAGGAAGTTAATATCCCCGTGAATTCACTTCAGAAGACACAGAATATGATGTCATGGCATTGCATTATCTGAACAAGTCACTATGACTGGCTCAGATTCCAGGAGGGGGGATGTATAGCCCATCTTTCAATAGGTACAGAATCTGCATCCCTCCACTCTAAAAAAGTACTAGGTTATACTGATTTGATGATGAAAATACATAATGGAACCACTGTTAAATTTTTCTTGTTTTGAAATCCTGTACTGTATGTACTCTTGTTACTTTTTTTTCTAACTTTGTTTCTTCTATTTTTACTCTTTAAAATAACATTAAATAAATAAATATAAAACAGTACTAGGTTATGAAAAATATGAGCCACTCTAGTACACTGTGAATGGTGATTCTGTTCCCAAAACCATCCTATTATAGTTTTACATATTTATATTCCATATAAACATCTGTAAATATACAGGTATAATTCATCATTCTCCTGAGCTTTACATCTGTAAAGCATCCACTAACTCGTGAGCAATTTTTGGACACATAAATGCCAACAATAACCATGGCTCCAAGAAACCAATCTCCTTGAACCCAGATCAGGAAAATTGCTTCTCTTCGCACAGTTCCCCAGGAACAATTGGCCACCTGAAGAAAGTGGAAAAGACCAAGCCCAACACGCTCATAGCCTTCATTTGATCACTGATGCAAGTCTAGCTCTAATTAGACACGTTATTAGCCATTGATCTTGGTGGTTCGATAGCTACCTTCCCCTTTCTGCTGTCTGCATCTTTCAGAATGGCTATCTCATATGGATGGAAGAATGAGGTTGCTTGTTGTTGACTGCACTTCTTCGGCCTCTATCAGGACAAAAGTATGAGGCTCAGAGAGAAAGGCGAGAAGGACAAAGCACAGCAAGGTTGGTGCAATCTTAAAATTATGTTTGAGGCCAATGAAAATATATACCTGTGCAGGTATATACCTGTGTGTCTTAGTTCCTCTCCTCCCATTGCTGGGACAAACACCTGACACAGAAAATGAAGCAAGGAAAGTTTATTTAGTTCACAGTCACTGGAGGTTTCAGTCCATACTTGACTGGATCCAAGGCAGAGAGGCACACAGCAGAGAGCAACAGTTTATGGCAGCAGAACAGCAACAATATGGTGACAGAGGCAACTGACCAATCAGGGCAGCAGAGCAACAGCTTAGTCTGTCTCTGTCTCTCTTTATATCACATTCAGGCTCTCTGCCTCAGCCTATCTGCCTTAGGCCACACCCATAATCCCAAAGGACTCAGACCCATAATCCCATCAGTACTAAAACACATAATCCCAGTGGATCATGAATCAAGTCTCAAACTCTAGAAATCCTCGTCCCATGATTGCATGAGGCTTTGGGGGAACAACTAGACATAAACCATAACACTGTATATTTCCCAAGGTCTTCTCACCCTGCTGTGAGGCAGTATAGTTTGGTAAGAAAAGATACAGGCTCTAGAACCCAACTGCTTGGATGCTTTTCCTGGCCCTTATACTTGGTGTGTCACAAGAGCCATGTTACTTGCTGTCTTTTTACCTCATTCCTTCAATTCTCACGACTCTTCTTTCTTCTGCTATTAGGAGCATGGAATTGCTTGGTCACTTCCTCTTCCTGGAAACATCAAGAGTGATGGCCGAGTCCAGAGAGCTGACTAAGTATGCATAGTCACAGAGGTTGATCCTAAGGGACAGCATTTCAGTTGAGCCTGGGCTTTCAAGAAGAACCTCTCAGACTTGTAGCAGTCACAGTGGGCATGTTGGTTTCCTGTGGCTGCTGTAACAAATTGCACAAACTGAGTACCTTGAAATAAGAAAAATGTATTCGCTCATAGCTTTAGAAGCTACAAATCCAAACTCAAGGTGGCAGGGCGGACTTCCTCAGCAGACAATCAGGAATGCACAGTCCTTGCCACATCCACCTTCTGGCGGTCCCAAGTGTTCCTTGGCTGTGGCTGCACCACTGTAGTCTCTGTCTCTGTGGTCAAGCTGTCTCCTCTGTGTGTCTTTACAGTTGTGCATCTATCTTGAAGGATGTATGTGATGCACTTGCTTCCCTGGATAAGACCTTGTTGTCAAAGTCCCTAAGCGTGTGGCTTTGCTAAGTAAGGTAATAGTCATAGGCTTGAGAATTAGCAGGCAGCCCTACCTTTTCAGGGCCACAGTCAACCTGCTACAGTGCACTACTCAGAGATTAAAAGGAAAATCAGATTGGAGTAGAATCTTTTTAACCTGGGAGGGCTTAGTCTTACAAGAAGAAGACTAAACCATTGGAGGTCACAAGCTGTATTCATACTGGCACTTGGCATACTGGCGTACTGGTGTTATTATGCTCACCCTCGCTACTCTATAAAGAACGAACTGGGGAGAGTACAGAGAGAGTGATGCTAGAAGCCTAGTTTAGAGGCTATTGTCAACCTTAAACTTGGATATGAGGTCAACCTGACATTCTCAGTGTAGATTAGAGGAAAATAATTCTTTGTTAAAACTGCAACACAATATTTCTGGGAAGAATAGTCTCTTGATGAGGCAAACTCTAAGGCTACAACCTATAACACAGGACTGTGTTCTGCCATGCTTCATTTTACCTTTTGCTTCTGTGATGTACTGGTGTAGACTCATGCTCCCTGTATCTGAAGACTGGTGACATGTGTTTATGGTTAGGAACTCAGAGTGGCACTGGGAAGCTCAAACATTTGGTTAACTGTGATCAAAAAGAACAATCTCATATCAGCCATACAAGAATAAGAATATTTGAATTGGGGGGCAAGTAGGGAAGCAGTACCTGGCTACTCAGTTGGGGCTGCTCTAACCAAGCACCACAGCTAATTGTCTGCCCACAACAGACCTTATTTCTCAGGTCTGGATGTTGGAAGCATGATGTCATGGTGCCCACTTGGTCAGGGTCTGGCACAGGCCGTCTCTGATTATAGATGGCTCCCTTCTCCTTATCTTCTCACATGGTAGAAAGACAGTAAGGCAGTGTTTAGCCTCTCAGGCTAAGGGCACTGATCCCACTTAGGAGCACACTAATAACCTCATAACCTAATCATCTGCCAAAGGCTCTACTTTGAGATAACATCACATTGAGATTAAGACTCCAGCCTATGAATGGGGGCAAGTGTGTGCAGTCTGCCTGGCTTCCCTCCCACCACCACCCCAGGCGCTACACACCTCTCCATGATGTGAAGGTTCCCCTGCATCTGATTCAGCAGCCTACTAGTTTAGAGATGTGTTCAAACCAGACTATCTGTTTTTGTGATCGAACATGCAGTGCTCTTTCTCATCTCCAGATCCACCCCCCCCCAAAAAATGTCTCTTTTGAGCACAGATTTCTAACGTGTTACCCAAACACATGAACTTTCATGAGCTTAATACTGCCAGAGTCCTACACCCGATGCAGGACGACCACATGCTTCACATCCACCTTGGGCAACTTAGTGACGTAGTGAAAACTGGTCTCAAAATTTAAAACAGAAAAAATGTAAAGTTTTGGGAATGTGGCTCAGTTCAGAGGCCCTTGGTTAAAGTCCTAAAACCACACACACAAAAAAGCACCAGTCCTTGGCCTGGCCTTGCACACAGAGAAAGGGGAGAGGGAGCCACATGATTCGATGTTCACTGCGTGCACCCCCTCTTCTCTCCTACCTCTATGTCAGAGACTAATGGGGTCCCCCAGTGCTCAGTAATGCCCCTTTTCCCATGAAATCAGGAAAGACGCCCCTTCACTGCTGAGAGGTATCAGGCAATATGCAGGACAATATTCATGTAAATAATGAACCTTTTAGTAAAAGTATGTCCCACACAAGTGCAAGCTGGTCACATAGTCATTGTTGAGACATCTTGGGAAACTTCTATCTACCCAAGATTATTGTGGGTTCTCAGTGTTCTGTGTCTCATTCACTTTCCAAGTGAGAATTTTTATCACATTCTGAAGTTGTGTAACATAATGCTACATTTTCTTCTGTATGCCTTATATCTAAATATTTAACTTCTTCCAATGTAGAAAACACATTCAGAATTGGACATTTCTAGCATTTTCATTGTCACATAATCTATAACTCCATCCCTCTACCTGAAATTTGAAAGCTTTCCATCAAAGGGTGTGGTATTTATTTATTATAGTTTAGGGTTTCTGAAGAAATTTATCCATGCTGTTGATAATGGCTCCCTGCAAAATTGTCTTACCTGATTTATAAATCAATATGAAGTCTTCGGCTCTCATAAAGAATGGGTACTGCAGGGTCCATTTGTCTGCATCCTTTGAAACATATTGTATTGTTTGCCATTACTTGTAAAACACAATTTTCATGCAATAAATTTCACATAGAATTTAGAGCTAGAAAAAATTAAAGGCATCCATTCAGACAGAATTGAGACAGAATTCTTCATTTTCTTTCTTCTTTTTTTAATCCTGTTTTGTTGTTTTGCAGTTTGGAGGTCAGATATTGAGAGAATAAAATAGCCTCAGATACTAAAATATTTACATCTCTCTTTCCTTTATTTTGTTATCTTTTTATTGGTCTCCAGCTGTCTTAATCACTTTGTGGTGGCTGGGACAGAATACTAACATGATTTAGAGAAGAAGCCTTTACTTTGGCTCATGGTTTAGTCTATAGTCAGCGAGCTCCAAAACAGGATGATAGGGCAGAGGAGCCTAGCAATAGAAAGCTGCTCCCATCCTAGTGGCCAGGAGGGGAGGCAACTGGGAGGGAAACACATCCTGCCTGGTCAGCCCCCGGACTCCCTTCTGAAGAGCTGCTGAACTCTCAGCTGCTGAATTCGTTAGTGGAGAAGCCCACTGATGAATGTTGTGTCCCCGTGGTTCAGTTATCTTCCAAAATTCAAACCTCTGAGTAGGAGGCCTTAGGATCCAAACCATTACATTCCACACTGGCCACCGAAAGACTCAGACCCATCTCTTTAGGCAAAAGGCATTTACTCCATCTCTAAGATTTTCCAAATTCTTAACAATTGCAGCATTACTGTGAAGTCCAAGTACAAACTTCTCTGAGACTCGAGGTAGACTCTTAGCTCTGAACCCCTGTCAAAATTAAAAAGAAAGCTAGACTCTTGTCACATAATGGCACAGGTAAACACTCCTACTCCACAAGGAGGGACCATGGATATATAAAGAAATTAGACCAAATATAACAGCTATAGAGGCCTCTGAGTACATGGCTGAGCACTGAAACGAGTCCAAGGACCCATCTCAAGTGACGTCTTGGAAGTTTTCTTCTCAAATGGAAGAAAGCTTTATAGTTTGATACCTCTGAGCCTAAGAAGGATGGGGTCTTATTGATTTCTGAGATTCCCTCAATACTTTTTTGCTTTAATTTATGTATTTGGTACAGGGTCTTGTTACACAGCTCAGACTCATAGATATCCTCCTGTTTTAGCCTCCGTAGCACTGGGACTACAGGCATGCACCACCATGCCCGGTCTTGGTGGCTGGCTCACAGTACCCAAGGCAGGACCAGTGCAGCATGCAATACTGGGGATCGAACCCTGGTCCTTGCACTTGCCAGACAGGCACTTAGACCACTGTGCTATCTTCCTGGTCCCCCTCTATGCTTGTTAATATTAATTTTTTCAACAACCAGGCTTCTTTTTCGTGTTTTTTAATTAATGTATTGACACAGGTTCCCGCTCTGCAGCTTGGACTCATAGTGATCCTCCTGTTTTCAGCCGCCCCAGCACTGGGATTACAGGTGTGCACCTCCGCATGCAGACTTGGTTGTCAGCCCAGTGTCCCTCGTGGGTGGGACAGGCACAGCATGCAAGACCGGGAATCAAACCCTGATCCGTGCCCTTGTCAAAGCAGGTGCTTCATCTGCTGAGCTATTTTGCCAGCCCTAACAACCAGACTTGTTATGGCCTATGTGTAGATGTCCCCTCAAAGCCTCATGCAGTTATAGATAGGGACTTTTTCACACAGATAGCAGTAGCCGTAGTAGTAGCAGCAGTAGTGTGGAGCTCATGACCTCGCACTTGCCAGGCAAGGGCTGTGCCGCTGAGCTACATCCCGGGCCCAAATGGGGCTTTTTCAGAAGTGGCTCGATCTAAAGTGTGTGGCTCTGGGATGGATTTATGGTGCAACGCACTAGCAAGGGCACTAGGATTAAGGGTGCGAATGCTTCCCATCCTAAGCAGCTTGGATAGAGAGAGCTGTGGTTGTTCCTTGCTGGCTTTGCTACCTCCTGCCCACAGCGAACCATGTGTCCTTCGTAGGGCTCCTCTGTCACGCCTTGGAGCCAGCTGATTATGCATTGAATCCTCTACAGACTGGGAACTAAATCAACCTTCTTCCCTCCCTTAACTTGTGGGTATCCGGTATTCTGTCTCAGAAATGAGGAAAGCAATTAAGACGAGGCTTTTCTTTGCAGGTGTTTCTTTTCTTAAGAATCTAAATATTAATCAAATGTTTAAAAAGCATTTAGCCCTGCTATTTACTCCTGATTTTTATTATAATTCTAGCTAAGCTCAGTGAGCTGTATCCATGCTACCACCTGAACACTAGGCTTTCTTGAAATTTCCTCCACCAGAGTAATTAGTCTGATACTCTTTTTTTTTGTCTTTTTGAGACAGGGTCTCTCTATGCAGTTGAGGCTGGTCCTGCGCTCACTTTTGTAGCCCCGGCTGGTCTCGAACTCGCACCAATCCTCCTGTCTCAGCCTCCCAAGTGCTGGGATTACAGGCATGAGCCACCACTCCAGGCTTAGTCTGCTACTCTTAATTCTAGAGTCCTAGAAAGTGTCAGAACTCAGGCTGTACAGATATGAACTTCAGGCCAAATGCAACAGAGCACCTGCCCCTAACTGAAGCCTCCTGGCGTGGTCTTTTCTGTAACAATTTCCATCACCTTTCTGGTCTTCTGGGCTCCAGCCACAATCTCCCATCAGGTTTAGCTTTATAGTATTCTAGGGCTCTTGTAGCCAGCATCTCTGAAGCTTTCCAAACTCTTCCTGTAAATCTATTCTTAAAAAAAAAAAAAAAAATGCTCCTTCAGTACAAGATCTTACACTGATCCTCCTGTCTCACCCTCCCCAGGGTTGGAATTATAGGCATGGGCCACCATCCCTGGTTTTGATGGCTGTTGGGGTATGTGTACCTGGGATCAAACTTGAGTCCTTGAGCTTGCCAGGCAGGTGCTTAGATCCACAGAGCTATCTCCCTGGCCCCTGTAAATCAGTTCTAAAGGCTCCTAAACAACATGATCAGATATAGTCACAGCCCCAATGGCAGTCCTGTTACCAGTTTCTGTCTTAGTAAATTTCTGATCACTAAGACAGAATACGTGACATCTGTAAGTTAAAGGAGACAAGGTTTATTTTGGCTCCTGGAGGTTTCTTTAGTCCACAGTCAGCCAGCTCTAAGATATAGTGGCATGATAAGGGGGTATGACAGAGAAAGCTGCCCTACAAGTCCGAGCTGCATGGCAAGACCCTATAGCAACTACATAAAGAAAGACTTTTTTATGAAGAGAAGTCAGAGTGATATATCCTTCCTGGTCACCACCCACCCAGTAGCCCGGCTTTAGCCAGGCTCCGTCTCATAACAGCACATTCAGCTATTGAACTCAGTGGCTACATCTGCTGACGAACATAGCACTGCAAAGATCCAATCACCTTCCCAAGTCCCACCCCCTGAACACATGAGACTTTGGGGAGAGGGGAGAATTCTAGGTCCCAATCATACTACCAGTGCTCTCATTTCTGCTTTCCAACTTATCATCCAGTTGCTATTACCAACCACCTCAATTCTACCTCTGTTTATCAGCAAAACACGTTCATCCAGGGTCTCCTCCTTCGTTCAAATAGTGAGCTTCAAGCTCTATGTTCTGTGCTGACCTCTCACCTACAGCACGAGAGTACTACTTTCCTTCAGAACGGGCTCACAAACCTCTACCAGGTAATCTGGTCTGGAGTTTAGATGAATATCACTAGTAAACTCAATATTTTCCACAGTTCACATTTGTTTTCCCTTTTCAGAAGATCAAAACAGTAGATCCGTTGTTCCATCTTCTGGCTGATTTGAGGCATCATTAGCAGCACAATCCTCGAGACGAGAGGCAGGGGAGCACCATTCGGCTGGCACCCTTCCCCCAGCTGCTTTCCACAGGGGGCCTTCCGTGGGTTTCTGAACATGGGCCCTCTTCTTACCCTCTGTAGCTATCAACACCCTTTCCAGTGAGTGAGTGTTACTCTTTGCTTTTCCCATAGGCAACTGCATCTTTGTCCTTACAGCAAATTAGGGTATGCATGGCTTTATCTTCATTAGAAGTCATGTTGACTATTGAACAGGTAAGAAGCAAACATGAAAAGCAAGAACTGAGGGTCTTTGAGAAAGGAAAAGGCAGGGTTTCCCTGGCACCTCCAAAACAGCTGTCATATGGGGTGATGTCTGCCTGTCCTGCCCAGCAAAAAGCTCCTGGCAGGTCCACGTCTCCATGGTGACACATTCAAGTTTGTCAAACATTACTGAGCTTTTAGTGGGTGGAAAATAAATCCAAGCAGAGACATTTGGGCCTTTCTCATAGATCAGGAAGCAGGATTTGAATTTTTATTTTCTTCACTCCATTCCTAGAAATGATTGGCCCTGCCATCTACAACAGCCTGGTACTTCGGTCTTTTAGGCTGAAAAAGAGAGCTCGGCAGAGTGTCATACTTTGGACTCTCCTAGGAATTTCCTGGGCCTTTCCACGAAATTACGTCCCTCCCATTCAGGGTGTCCTTCAGTCAACCTTCTTTTCATAGTAAGCAGCCCCTGACCAGGTTCCCTCCCACCCCCACATAGGTAACTCAAGGCCAGTGACCTGATGTGGTTTATAAACCATTTTGCCCAGGCTCCATGTTATTGTTGAAAAACAAACTCAGAAAAATGCAGTGCCTTGCACAGTCAAGCTCAAGAGGCTGCTACTCCAGTGCCAGGGGTTATTTTCGGTTCCCCTGGCTGGTGGTGAAGCTGGGAATCAGGAAACAGTCTCCTCCTCAAAGCCTCACAATGGCCACGCCTTCGGTTCCCCTTCTCCCATTCAAGAGAGTGGTGACGTGATTCCATCTCTGAGGGACCAGTAGGCTGTCTGTGTCTGATTCATCTGCAAGCAGCCCATGCCCCCCACACTAAATGACAAACGCTTGAGCTGGGGGCTCAATCCTGATGGCTGTCACACCAATGTAACAAGAGCACTGTGGCTCTCGGCACACCCTGGATAGGAAAAATATTTTCCTTGGCAGGGTCCGTTCCACCACAGCACCGCTACAGGTTTCATCAATGAGCAGGTTTTGAACACTACTGAAGGCCATTTCAGTGGGAAAGATTTAGGAAGCTGGAACAATGTCCACCTCATCAAGGCCACTCAGGAAATCAAACAAACCAATAGGTGATCATTTTTCTGTTTTTGTCTTAATGGCTTTGGAATTGTGGTCAGTGGAAACAGCACAGTTTGCAATAAAAATATTCTTGGTTAGCCAAGTGACACATCTGGTTAGTCACTGATGAAGGAGAGAAGGAGGCCTTTCACTCCTCGGCAGCCAGGAACAGGCACCTGGGCAGGGCTCCCCAAGAATATTTGCAAGAGGTTCAAAGAGAGCTGAGTGATGCAGCTCAGAGCTGAAATCAAGAATCTGGTCCATGAAGGCTTGGACTGACAGAGTGCAAGGGCTCCTATGTGAGGGGAATTAATAATCCATCCATCCCCGGCTCTGAGGACAACACTGATATAACAATCTACTATCTTTAAAAAAAAAAAGTGTGGGAATAAAAACCTCAAATCTTTCTCATTAATACCTTTGGGTACCTTACATTCTCTTACCTAAATTCAAATCGATTGTATGGGTATCAAAGTGTTTGTGCCTTGATCAGTTGGTGTCAATAAGTAAAACAAACACAGGATTTGTAGCCATCTATCAACATACTATGCTGCAAGGAAATACCCAAATCATCGAAAAACAGCCAAGGAAATTCTCGACTTCCCAATAAATAGAAAGTGTGAAGGGAAGCTGGGCTTCAGTGCCCTACAAAATAAAGGAGGACTTGGTTTCTCTCAGATTATCCGTTCTGCTTTCTGTAGTAGCAGGGGCAGGGGCCTATCAGAGCTGTTTTTCTGGTGGTCACAGAACAACTGCAGTAGTTCTGCACTTTACATCTGTAAACCATCCTGTCCCAACCAAGAATTAGGTCCTGAAACCCACAGCTTAGATCCTGTGCTTCTGTGTAAATCCCAAAGTCTAATGTGCCAATTTGATTTCACCAGAGCCCACTATGGGCTGGACCTGTAGTGGGGATGGCTTCCCCAAAACTGTCAGGCTTTGAGAGAAAAAAGAATAAGCTTGAATTTATATCTTGGAACTACTTAGGAGAATTGTGTGCTGGGTAATTGTGCAAATAAAAATACCCCTAAGGTTAAAAATGAGTTAATATATCTTACATATTTATATTATATAATCATATGTAATATATCAATATGATTATATAATGCATATTATATATTATATTACATATTACATATTATGTGCAATGGTAAATACATAACAAATTACATATTATGTATATATTGATGTATTAATACATATAATGTTGCCAGTATCATACATATACCTTAATTGTATTGAAACCACCTACTCAGACATGAGACTTGTCCATTTTGACAAAGGATTTATAATTCTCAAAGTTTTGTGGTTTCCACAGTTGCCTCATGAGAATCTTCTGGGCACTTGTTGAAGGTATAGAGGCTTAGCTTCTACCAAGTAAGTCAAGAGAAGACCTAGGAATTTTTTTATTTCACGCATGCCCAGTGGTGCTTGTGTGACTCCATCCATCCAGGATAATCCCAGTGCATGCTCTCTGTCTTAGTTTATTTTTCTTTCATTACTAAGACAAAATACCTGATGCCCAAATTAAGCAAGGAAGGGTTTACTTAGCCCATGGTTTGTGAAAGTCTCAGTTCATACTCAGCTGGCTCCAAGGCAGCGTGGCATGGCTGAGGGGCAACCTTTCACGGCAGCAGAAGGTACACAGCAACAAGAGTAGAAAAAGGGGGCAGGAGGCAGGGGGCATCCAGGCACAAAGCCTAACACTCTCCCTGCTGCTAAAGCAGGATAAGTGCATTGTGACTGCAGAGATCTTCAAGACGAGGAGGTAGAACAGGCTCAAATTATGAAGTCCCATAAAGCACAGACTTCATGGAGCAGATCTCTTCAGTCCAGGTCAGTGTGACTCCTGGTCACCAGTCACTGAGGATAAGGAGGATAAGAGCTGAGCAGGTATCTCACCTGTGAAGCGTGCTGAGCTGAGTGTTGTGCATGTATCTCCTTAGCTGTACACCTCTCCAGGACTCCCAGCATCAAATTAAGACCCAACACAATTATATTAGCATAAAAAAAGAAGCCCTCATAAGTTACTTGATATCAGGAAGTCCTCATTCTGCTGAGATTTCTTTTGTGAAATCACAGAAACCAGTGAGGATTAGTGCACCCCACTGGGCATCCAAGCTCAGGAAGTAAGAAGCCAGGGGGCCGGGTTCCAGCTGCGCATTTCCTTGACTTCTGTTTTCTTCATGTGACTATAGTATTCGTCTCTTCCGCCGCCCCACCCCCCCCCCGGCCAATGCCTGGTTTCCATGCTGTGACAGGGGCTGGCATGGTACCACCCTGTTGTTCCTATATTGTGTTACCCCAAGGACATTCGCCTGTGCCCAAAGGTTATCTCTAAAGACTGGATTCAAGTTTCTAGCCTGGAGGCTCAGGCTCGCTAAGCTCGTTCAGTCCCATGGGCTGTGGCTGGGCCCATGTGGTACCAACATGAGCCCAGGATCAGTTCCACTGGGAGAAGCAGCTTAGTTTTCAGAGAAGTCTTCAGAGCCTGAGGTAATGCACCACCGCAAGGCTCCTGAGAGAATGACAGTGCATTCTCTAGCTCTTCAATGAAATTTTATTTTATTCATCCCAGATCCACCTGAAAAGGTTTGAAAAATTACAGTGCTAGATGCACTCATGGCTTCCCTGACTTGCTAAAATAACCCCTCTGTCCTCCTGGGCCCATGGCCAGCACACAGGGGCCAGCACTTCAGAAGACATGGAATGAACTGAATCCTTGGCCTCACCTGTCACATCCTTGGAAAGAAACAAAAGAGAATTTTTCACCTGCTAAAAAGTGATCAGAGGAGAAAGGCTGGCTTCTTCCCACTCTGCCTCTCCCAGACTCCTTCTAATGATCGCCTCATCCCTCCCTGGCCACCGTGCAGTGTGGCAACTGGAAGTGTCTCAGTCTTCCCTGGCAGTCAACTGCTCCCATTCTCACAGCTCCAAACTACAGAAGGCAAATAAAATAGACTTCAGTGAATGGACAGCAATGTGGGAACACTGAGGTCTCAGAGTTTTTGTTGATAAATTGAGTAAAGTAGACCGAGGACACGTATTAGCATAACTAGAGAAAAAATTCTGATGGGGGAAGCATTAACATGTTGCCTAATTAAGAGGGTGGTTGACCCTAATTGAAATGATGCTGTAGCCAAGGTGAGCCAAGTTGCACTTCCCTATCAGAGGGAACTTCCTGCCCATGGTGGAGTCTACTACCAGCAGAGGAGTGAGCTTTGATGATAGTAAAGCTAAGGAAGACCTTTGCTAATGGAGCAGCCTGGCCAGGATAAGGAGCTAGATCTGAGAAGGCCCACGTGTCAGATTCTGCTTTCAACAGTACCCCTGGCTAAGATGAAGAGACCAAGGCAGAATCGGGGTCTGACCATTCCGAGCCTCTGAGAGGGTCTGCAGCGAAGAGCAAGTGAGCAAGAGATCAGGGCCAGCTGGAAACTTGCCTGGAAGGTAAGCATACGAAAACTCTGCCCCACAGCACGTAATGTAAGATATGAGTAAACCTGAAAATTAATTCAAGATGTTCTAATATTTTTCACATGCTGACTTTAATGTATCTTTTAGAAGTGCAAAATTCCTCCTAAAAGAGTCCAGGGATGGTCAGAGGCATGTTTCTGAGCTCCTCCTGAGTAAACCTGCAAGGTGATGAGTCAGAGAAGCGGCAAAGATGGACGGACAGATGATTGGCACACCTGTGTGCCTGCACTGGCTCTGGCCCTCAAGCAGCTGTGGGAACTGGGGCATCTCACTTACCCTCTTTCGCTCTTAGTACTGACAAGGAAAAGAATATTTCCTCACCAGGCAGCAATGAGGAGCAAGAGAAATGTCAGAGACCTTCACGAACATGGAAACCCTGTGTCGGTACAGAGGAGGGGCCCAGGTACTAGAGCGTCCACTGCACAGCCGCCTGAAATATGGAGTGGCCTAAGACAGCAAGGCCTCGTACTCCAAAGTGGTCACTGACTAATCCCCTCCCCCAAAAGTACTTACAGTGAACATAAGCACTCCTTCCTGCCCCCAGCAGCGGATGTCCCTTCTTCGTGGTCTGATACTTGTGGCATCTGACCATATCTCTGAAAGCAGAAAAATCACATGGCCAAATAAAATAACAAATCTGACAATAAATGAGAAGCTTCATGACATCAATGGAAACGATGCTGATGGTGACTCAATTCAGGTAAGCTCCCCACCGCTCAGCAAACATGGGCAGAAGCAGCCACTTCCCAAATAGGGTAAATGGATAAGGCTACTGGTATTTCAAAGAAGACTAGTTGGATGCCAAAGCTTTCAAAGGAGCTTTTGAGAAAACATGATACAAAGTCAAGTACTTTAGAAAGCTTGCTCTGGTTTGGATTGTACTCCAAAAGTTAAATGTACAGAATTTAATATCAGCCAATCAAATCATTTTGATGGGTTGGTGGGTTGTTTGTTCTTGTTTTTCTGAGACAAGGTCTCACTACATAGCTCAGGCTGAGCTGACCTTCAACTTGCTTACATAGCCCAAGCTGGCCTCTGACTCTGTCTTTTGGTCAGTGGATTAAGTGGATTCACTTTCAACTGGCTGTTTATTTTTTCTGCTACCAAGCATTCTCAGGTAATATGAGCCTTTCATAATTTTTGAAATTTTTAATGCTAATCTTATTATTTCTCAGACTCCTTCCATGGAAATGGTGTTGACAGCCTCTGAAAGCCCTAGGGAGAGAAAGGAATGAGCTTCCAAGCTGTTTGGAGATGAGAAAGCCCAGAGCATCATTCTTGCAAATCTAAAGCCGAGGTGGCTCAGAAATAATACACAGAATTGAGCCTTGCTTGGGCGACAGGATTGAAGCTGGTGTGCCAGGCCAGGTGCAGTGTGCTGAGAGAGGAAGGACGCAGAGATCAGGACGAGGGATGAGCACCACGGCCTCCGTCCTTGTACACTGTGTTGGGCTGGCTTGCCCGAGTGGCACACACACCCTCATCCCCTGCAGTGCTTCCATCACCTTCCCTAAACTTAACAAGACCAAACCTCTATTAAAAGAGCCCAAGTTTTGGTACAACCTTGATGTGACCTTCACAGAGAAAAACTACGATGCTTTTGTCCGCACGCCTTAGAAACACTGGGCCCCACCTCCCCTCTGGGAAGGCTGGGGAGTTCTGCATGTAGAAATCCTTGATGCACAGGCCCAGGCACCAGGCAAAGAATCAGGGAAAATGTGCACCTGCAAGATAAGTTCATGAGGTGCTTTCAGGTAGACTTGGATTCAAATCAGAATTTTCCTACCCTACTTAATTGTGTGACCCTAAGTAAGTGAAGTGAATTTTGCTTTCTGTAAAATGGACAAGGATCTATCTAGCTGGTTAGCCTCATGGCACTTGGGCATAGCTTAGGTCAGGTTTTCCAGAAGCACTTTCTGCAAGGAGGGTTTCTTGTGCGATGTTTAGGTCATTCTCCTGCTGAAGGAGCTGGAAAGGATTCAGGAAGCAGAGAAGCCAAGCAAAAGACAGATGTCCGGCTCATCCCATGGGGCGTCATCCTAGAGTCATTCTTCAGTTTGCTCCAACTCAAGCAAGGGAGCTGGACTTTCAGAGGCTTGCTTTGGTCACTTGTTGGTTGAGGCGAGGCAATTGGGCTCTCTGCACAGGGGACAAAAGGCTGCAAGAGTCTTCAGGCAGATGCACAGGATAAGGCACTGCAGTACTATGGCTAAAGACGCCCAAAGATCTGAGCAAAGTATGACAGGCTCTGTCAGCACAGGTTAAATGGGGCCATCCATGCATCAGTCCCTGGTGCAGCGAAGGCGTGGCATGCAATCCGTGCTAGCTCATATTATTGCTGGAATCATTAAAGACAGGGTGAGTCATTTTTCTATGTACTTTATGCCAGAGAATCTCCACTATTAGCTGGTAGTCAAAGCCGGTGCTCAAAGCTTCTGTCTGAGTAAATAGTACATTATAACAGACAGGAAAAGGGAAGGGGTGCTAACATTTATTGAATACCTACTGTTCAAATGTCAGGCTCTGTACGGAGCACTCGCATGAGCTGTCTTGCTTAATCCTTGTAACAGTGCAAGGAGGCAGGGTTATTGCCTTCATTTTTTATATCCAAAAACATTGGTCTAGAAAATTAAAATACATTGCCATTGTCACAAAACTAAAAGATAGTAGCAGAACCAAAATTCAAACGCATTTGTAACTAGGTTCTAAGCCAATATTCTTTCCAACTAAGCCTCGGAGACTGCCCCTAAAAGATGGCACGGCAGAGCCTCTCCGTTATCTAGCTAATATATACTAGGCAGCAATGAGCCCAGCCAAAACAACTCATAGCTTGACTCCCCTTGTAGCTGAAGTTAATCAATGAAATCAAAATTTAGTAGTCTGGTGGGTCTCCTTTAAACAAACTGGACTTCATCAGAAGCTATTATTTTTGCCTTTCCCCTTTCACCTTTTTGCTTAGAACACAGATGTGATGGCTGGTGTCTCAGTTACTTTTCTCATTGCTGAGATTAAAAATACCTGAAACCCAAAGTTAAAGTAGGCAAGGAAAGATTTACTTGGCTCACACTTCACAGAGGTTTCAGACTCCAAGGCTGGCTCCAAGGCAGGGCGGCCTGGCACAGGGGCAGAGCTCAGCAAGGCTCCAGGAGCAAGCTACAAGTAACCAGAAGCCCTCCTTCCATCCAGGTCACCAACCTTTAGGTAGGTAGCACTCACACACTTAATCCTCATATCAAATCCTTAATCCTCCATCATGCATCCTAGTTCTAGCCTCTCTGAGTCCATGAGGCTTTAGGGGGAGGGACATCTAGATTCAAGCCATAACAGCTGTACTCCAAAATCCATCTTGGGCCATGGGAGCTAGAATCTTGTGACTGAATTCTGATACCTATCTGGGTATCTAAATTTATTTTATATGTGTGCAAACCAATCTCCATGTTATTTAAGCCACCATTATTTTTGGTCTCTGGTTCGAGAAGCTGGGCCTATTCTAATAAACAACAATAATATATTTCTGAGCTCCTCACAAAGACTTCACTATCTTAAATCAAAGGCCCTCACTCACTTGCTCCATGCCCTCTGTCCTGGAAAATGTTGATGCATCCCCATGCAAAGTGATTGAATTCATAAGTGTCAACACATTGCTATTTTAATATCAACAGATAATGTTGGGTAAACCATGATCAGTCTGAGGGTCCACAGTTTCCCGGACAGGTATGAGATCTTAGCATCTGGGGAAACTGAGCATATGCTGAGACAAAGCCCTGATGAGGCGGGGCTCTCCGGGATCCTGGAGTCACTGCCATGCACACAGGTTTCTGCGCCTCCTCATCTTTCATCCATAAAAACAGCATCTGGCTTCTACTCACAGAAGCAACTGCATTTATCCCTGTATCTTGCCCCCTCCTAAATAAACTTCTCCCGGTGCAGCAGCTCGCTTCTGTGACTGCGGTCCCAGGAAACAGTACATGACTGACAGCCTGATGGTGATTTCGATCTCTGTCCTGGCATTTGCAGGAAGAGTTGATCAGACGCTCCAGTCGATAGTGGAGCTTCCCAGGCAGGAGCACAGCGAGGGCTTACATAATCAGGGATGGTTTGTCAAAGCAAATTTCACATGCAACTGATTCTATCACCTTGGGACTTTCTGGCAGAATAAATAATCACCATACACATTTTGTTAGTTATGCCTCATTAGAGATGGATTTTTGGAAATGGCATCCTGAAGACTGTTTATCTGTCAGTGCTCCTTTTAAGCATGGTAAGCTTTTCAGACCAGCTTTTCTAAAAAAATTAGATTGTTGCCATGGCCAGGTGCAACCCATCATAGTTACTGGCACTGTGGGAGCCAAGGGAAAGGCTGTAAGGACCTGAGCTCACCTTCAGAACATACAGCTTCTAGTATTGGAGGAAAGTCAGGGGGAGCTTTCTTTGCAGGGTGAAAGCTTGGTCAGAACCCTTCCAGAAACACTCCTGGCTTGAGCACCACTGAATCCCATCTTAAAGTCATGGCGCATGTCTATACATTCTTTCCAGGTCTCTTGAGCTTCCTCTACTCTTCAGCACATGTTTAATTGAATCTGCTGGAAGCTCTTCAGTACAACACAAGGATCTTGTTGGAAAACGGCTCTACTCTTAATTACCAAACTAAGTCACAGATAGCAAGTTGTCTCCAAGCAGGGTCTGCCAGACGCTGTGCCTTGCTTTAAGGTCCACTGCCCCTCACCACATTTGAAGGCGGGGAGAGGTCACCGGGCTCTCTACTCCACAGACACAGTACCTCATATTCAGTAGCACCACAATACACTCAATAGTGCTGCAATACACAAATTAAGTAGAACTGGATTTTCTGAATCCTCTGTCAGGGCTTCTCCTGACAAGGAGTAGTTTCTCTGCCAGGAGAAATACCTTCCCAGCCCTTCACAGGCACATTCCTAATCTATACCTGATATTTCAGGGCAACAGATTTCCAACTAGCATCACCAATGGGAGCCCACCAGGAACACCTGCAGGGCAGTGAAACTAATGCTAGAGTGCTGAGGTTCAAACTCAGGCTTTCATGGGCACCGGGAGAGTGGTCACATTGTCCACTATAGCCCCTACCCCGCCCTGCCTAATGCTTCTTCCATAGCCTGCTAAGGTGTGACTTCAAGGTTGTCCTATCTGGAATGTCAAGGGATATCTACATCATGTTACAGGTGAGAAACAAAGACACAGATAGGCTACCTGGTCCACAGCTGCATGTGATATCCGCATACACACATGCCGTGCCTGGGGCAAAGCCAGATGTATCACAAAGCAAGACTAATACATGCCAACTTGCCTCACAGCAGGAAACTTGCAACTTCCTTGCACCAGACAGCCATCTTCGTGCTCAGAAAATATAGCTGTTAACAAAATTGTTTATTTCTATATATACAATTTTCAGCTTCATGTTTGGTCTACAATGCTTCGATCGCACCTAGGAGTGCGGTCCTAGTCAATCTGTGGACCTGAGGGTAGAGGGCAGCTCATTCCCACCAATTTCCAATTGAGAAAGTAAATTCGGCCAGCCTCTTCTGCCCAGTTTTTTTTTTTTTTTCCCTGTTTTAGAACTTTATTTATTTATTTATTATTTTATTTTTTTATTTAATATTTTTTTATTGTTAAATTTTTTTATATTAAATTTCTGCCCAGTTTCCTTAAGCATCAAGGAAGACAATCTGTATGCTCTTCTTGGGCATGATAGTCTAGGTCTTTATTTTATTTTATTTTATTTTATTTTATTTTATTTTGCACCAGGAATCAAACTCGGGACATTACGTTTGCCAGGCAGGCGCTTGTGCCACTCAGCTTCCTCCTTGGCCCATAGGTTTTTATATTCTGGAAAAATAAAGACAGAGAGATGATTAGGTAAGAGGGGTAAGGAAGAGTCACTTGGTACAAAACTAAAGACCTTTTATTCCAATTATTGTCATTGCCCTACAAGCAATTTACAGGAGTACCCCAAGGAGACCACTGGATGAATTTGCTTTATCAAAGTTGTCCCTCAGTTTGGCAAGAGTGTGTTGGTGAAGGGTCTCCGCAGCATTCTCCAGGGAAGTTTCCCCATTACCCATTTGATTCCCAAATCATCCAGGGGAGAGTTTCCTGTTTCAGGAGAAAGAACCCAGGACTGGGAACCAGGGGAAACCTTCAAATGCTCACCACAGTGAAGACGCACTAGTTCACTGCTACAAGATGCACTGCGAGCAGTGTGCAGGGCTCAGACAGTGAGGTTTAGTGATATAGAGATAAGATTGAAGACCAGTTGGTGTCCCTAGAAGTGGTGAGTTATAGACAGAACCCAGGTAGGCCTGCCTTCTGTTGCTTGGGAGTCTCGGAAAGCTGAGGCCTGAAGCTTCAGGGGGAGCTCCACTTGTGGGTACACTGTCCTTGAATTATAGACAGAGCCCAGGGAGGTCTGCCTTCTGTTGCTCGGGAGTCTTGGAAATCTGGGGCTCCAGGTTGTGGAACTACATGTCTGTTTGCATTGGTGTGAGCTACATGTCTGGAATATGCTGTATCTATTAAAGTGACATATACTCTTTAGCCATTTTTTTAATGCTAAATAAAAAGAAGAGCCTTCTGAGGCTCTGGGCTCACTAAGAAAGAGAAATCTCCATGAGTCCTCTGAAGCTACATTCATCAGATCTTCTCGTCGTTTCTTTTGGCACTGGACCAAAAATCGTACAACAGTGAGGACCTACCACCACAGCCCTTAGCTCACACTCTCTGTCCTTTAAAAAAAAAAAAAAAAAAAAAAAAAAAAAAGGATTCAGTTTATGGATGTGTTTGTTAGTTAAGAGAAGGCCCTGCAAAGAACACTGCTAAGGTACAGATAACAGTCAGTGACAGATGGGGCTTCAGGATTCCTAACAACGTGCATACTACATGGCAGTCTATCTGCACAGCTCTGGCCAACTGGCCAGCCTGTCACCTCTATTAAGAAATAGACAAAGCTATGCCAGTCGCAAGGCTTGGGCCCTGTGCAAGAAAGCATAGTAAGAGTGCTCAGTCTATAGGTTTCCTTTCTCAGGAATCTCTCGCTCTCCTTCTCCCAGTGAGGACCCTGTACCTTTACTTCTGGAGTGGGAGCTCCTCAGATGGGAGGTGCAATGGACAGTCTGCATGCTCCTATCCTGTTTTCTATGTTTGTGTTATTCTAAGATATTTGACGTGACCACCATGGCGGGCAACTCCAAAGCACTCCAACAGCACTCCAGGGTATGATTTGGAAGTTCCATTTTTAACCCTATTTAGCATCTAACACTGAATAACAATTTAAAATCTTAAAAACCTACATTTAAAAGCTTAAAATCTGGATCTGTTTGTTCTCTATGTACTCTTTACTATACTGTTTTTCTACTCAAATTCTGATACCTTCTACAGTTCTTGTTTCCCAGGCCATGCCAGCCTCAGAAAAAAGCAGGACCTGGGGCCAATTAACAAGGTCCCTGAGTGCCTGCTTAGGCAGAGCACAGTGACTGGGTTCAATCTCTAGGTGCCATGCCAGCCTTGACCCAGCACTTGGGAGACCCTGTACCAAGTATAAATATATATATCCTAGACCCAGACCCCACCCAAGTTTTAAAACCAGGCTGTCAGCCTTCACTCACTTTTCAGCCATGTACTTCTCCCAATTTGTGTCACATGAAGACCTTAGTAGGTCCTAGTCCCTTCCTACATGATGTCAATCATATTTAAGCACACCCATTGTCTTCATTATTAGTTACATAGGAGGATGGGCAACTAGATGATCACAGATGTTGTTATATATAAGCATTTGAACATGTATTTTTCTATGTTTCTTGCTACAATTTTTGAAGAATATTTAACTTTACAAATTTTGAATTGGGGGACTTTTTAATTTATGACCCAAGCTTTTTATATTTACATATAGCTGTATGAGAACTTTACATGTTCCTTTATTAGATAACACAATGTTACATTTAAAAACATTTAATAATTCATCTATTAATCTTGGCTTTGACATTTCATTTATGGATTAATACCTAAAAGATAGTTTTAAGGTTGGGGAAAAATTCTGAGGTACTAGTCAACTAATGAGTTAATCACTAAACTGTCCTAAACTTCTGGCACCCCAGCGTCCCATCTGCAGTTCTTCCTAGAGGATTTTAAGGAACTGCTTGTCTATATCCTAGTAAGCAGGCAGACATGGCTACCGAGCTCCAACTGCTACTGCCTAGGATAATCGCGCCCTCCAGATCCCTTCCCCCACTTAAAACTCCTTTCTGTGGAGAGTTTACAATGAGTTCTGCAAACACTCTGCATCTATGTGTGAAAATTTGCACTCTGCCACATAACCTGTGCCTCAAGAAAGGCACCCACACTTGATTCTGTCCTTGCAAGAAGGTGAACGCCTGCCACCCCAGAACACCAGAGTCGGAGTCCGATTCTATAGCCTGAATATCTTCAGTCTCCAAAGGACTCGGGGTGCAGAACTTTTGGCACTCCAGGGTGACCCGTACTCACACTTTGAGTGTGACCCTCTCAAAAGATTCCTTATAGAAAACAAAAAACGTTTTGCCTCACCAACAAGTTCTGTCTTAAGGATATTTTTCACTCTTAAGAATAAAATCATTTAAGTTACTATTACATCATCATGGATACATTTTGGTACTGAAAAGATTGCCTGGATAAAACCATGTTAAGTCAATTTAATTCCTTCAGCCATTTGTTAAATAGCCCAGTAAAACAGTTTCTAATTCTTTCTGTATCATTCTTATTGTATTTCAGAGACTATTTTCTCTGGGATTAGTTTTCTTCCATGGAAATCTCACCAAAACTTTGACCTATCAATCCACTTGTTTTGTTTATATTAAATTTTATACTTACAGCTATTTCCCTTGATCCCTTACTTTACTGATACTTTTTCCTGCAAAGCTCAATGCTCCCAAGCAGGGACTACACAGATTCAGATTTCATCTTGCATAGACTTTATCTACTATTGGCTTTAATTTCTGCCTTTCATTTCCACCACTGATATCCATCATGAATTATATAGAAAACCAAGACTGGTGTCCCTTTGGTGGCAAGGCCACATACCCATTCCCTCAGATGTCCCAGAGCAGCTTTTCACCTGTGCACAATAAGTCATAGGCAGTGCCTGAGCCATGAGCCCTGGAGCTAGACAGTCTGAGCCAATCATTTACTCTCTCTGCTTTTCTGTTTCTGCCATGGAATCAATACTAGCACCTGACCCACAGGGTCCTTATGAAGAATGAAGCATAATGTCAGTGAAGTGCTTTACATATTGCCTGGCACAGGAAAACATAAGAATGAATAATTTTTACTACTCCAGTTGCTTATTAAAACTGCTATCTATTGGACTCAGAGTGCATCTTAATGGTAAGCTGCTTGGCTAGCATACAGAGGCCCTGAGTTCAGTTCTCAAACCCCAATAAACAAATAAGCAAAAATCTGTTATCTACTACTGTAGTGAGAAACCATCCCAAATCTAGTGACTTCAAAATGTGTGGCTGAATGATATTCCATAGCATGGATAGATCATACCACATTTTCCTTATGCATTCATTTGTGGGTGGGCACTTGGGCGGCTTTCACGTTTCATCTGTTGTGGATAATGCTGCATTGAACACTGAAATAGAGGCATTTGCCTGAGCATAATGAAATGTTGATCCATGTGATGGTGTGAATGAACAGTGAAAATCTTGTGCTGTGTCCAAGAAGCCAGATAGAAAAGTCTGTCTCCATAGAAACAGAAAGCAAATCAGCAGGCTTAGAGAAAGGAGAAAAGCAAGGGTGACAGCTTGTGTTAAGTCAACTTCTCAGGGCTGTGACAAACTTCCTAATATAAACACCTGAAAGGAGAAAAGGGTTGTTCCAGTCACTGTTTTAGAGGTTTTGGTTCATGATCAGCTGACTCCATTGCTTTTAGTCCCAAGGTAAGACCGAAACAGTCCCAAGGTAAGTCCCAAGGTAAGACCGAGGGGCATGGAGTAAAATTGCTTACCTCATGGTGGCCAGGAACCATGGATGGTGAGAGGGTCAGGAAGGAGCTAGAGACAAAATATAATTCCCTTCAACTTGGTCCCCTGTCCTAAATTTCCACTACTGCCTAGTACTGCATACTTCAGAGGAAAGGAATAAGGGTAGAAAGGAGGAATGTATAAGGTAAGGTCATGGGGGAGATGCATATGGTAAACATGTGTTATGTATATGTGTGAAAATACCACATGGGGACAAAATATTTTATACATTAGTAGGCACTAATAAAAATGCAGTTTTAAGAAGGATCACAGTTCTCTAACATACCATTTACTCTGCCAAAATAATTATGACTCTGATGAAGTCAGAGCCCTCACAACCCAGTCGCCTTTCAAAGGCTCCCATTCTATACACAGGAGCTTTCAGGGACATTTTAGAACCAAGCAATCACACTGCTTAATGGGAACAGGACTTAGCTTTAGAGCAATGAAAATATTTTCAAACTAGAAAGAGGTAGTAGTCACAATGTTGTAAATGACACTGAATTAAAAGTTAATTTTATGTTATGTGAATTTCAGCTCAATTTTTAAAACTACGAGAAATCAACTCATTGTTTCTCAGGATTCTGTAGACAGCTTGGAAGCCCTCTGGGCTGCCTCAGTGAGGAGGTTGACTGTGAGGCGCAGGCTTCTATCTCTCCTGGTCTTTCATCCTCAAGGAGCCTGGTCCAAGCCTCAGCAAATCCAGGACACAAGCACTCTCTTAACTTGTGCTTGTTCTACCTCCTGATGTTCCCCTGACCAGGACAAGTCACACGGACAGCCCCAGGGCCAGTGTGGAGCATGTGTGACGTACTGGGGGCCATGTTGAGACTGTTTTCCACAAGCATCATTCTAGACATCTTCCCCAAATTGGACTTGGGTGTGAAATGCTTCTTGCATCCTGACTAGTGCAGAACAGGAAGCTTGGGTCTTTGATGCTGAGGCCACAGCCTTAATTAAATACAGTTGTATCCTGGGATTCACCAGCTTCTGAATTCATCAAATCCCTTGTCTTTTCGCCCCCAAAAAAGGGAAAATTCCAGCACTCTGTTGCTTGAGTCAGTCTCCAGGTAGCTCATGAGCAGCGCAGAAACCCCACAAATCCATGGTTCCTGTACTTCCATGCATTGTAAGTGCGATACCAGTGAGCCTGAGTCATATTAAGTTCAGGAAAGGGCTGAATTGGCCTGGACACATCCCAGAAATTTCAAACATTGTTTCTAATTATATTCTTTGTTATGGGAAAAATGCATCGAATAGTCTAGGTTTGGGCACTCCACATGCATTCTAGAATGGCTTAATGAGGAGAACCGAGCTATGGCTGGGCATGTAGAAGCCCTGGCCTTCGATGCTGGGTGGGTTCAGAAGAGGGCAATACTAACCCAAATGTACACACAGAGTCTCCAGAATGGAGTGAACCTCAGCTTCCCTCACTATTTCTCTTTTCTGCACTTCTTCCATGTTAGTTTCATTGGCTTACAAGACATGCACCTCACGAGCATCCTAATGGTTTGGACCTCCATTCTGCTGGGGAAGACCACGCACAACTGTGCAGCACTCCCCAAATGCCCTGTCTGTGAGGAAGACCCCTGGTCCCCAGCTGTCACCTCCTCCAGGTGACCTTATGTGTAGACCTGCTTCACCCAAGGCTTTTCCTTTCTTGGTAGCCTGAATGCAGCCACACATGGTGGCCGGGCTGCCCAGGCCCATGCGAGAACACCTCTGTGGCAGTGTAAGCCCCAAGGCTCCTGCAGGCACTGCCAGGCAGCCCCTCACTCTACCCTAGGCTACCAGCTCCTTCTCTACATCATGTTCACTGATCCACAGTAACCTTCCTGGAGTCCAAACAACATCTGATATCTGCTTCCAGAAGTCCCACCTGCTACAAAGAACTTGAGGCTTCTCAACAGCTGACAGAAGAACCCAGAGCTCAGGGCTGTGGCTCATCATCTGTGTTTATCTGGGAGAAGACTTCAGGGCTCTCAGCAACCCAGGAGGACAGGAGGGAAGGGATCTGGGGAGACCCAGGAAGAAGACCGTAAGCTGCTCATTTAATATCCCCAGATGGCCCTTAGGTATGTCAGACTTCTGAAGAGCTTGCTGTCCATGGATTTCTGCAGAGACTGCTGAGCTTAAAGTGTGGGTGACATAGTGACACACTGCTGCAGTATGAACCAGCCCCTGGAACAGATGGAGCCACCAGAGCGACAGCCCTATTTTTGCAGAAGAGTTTGGTCTTCCTAAAACAGGACCTACTCACTTGAAATATTGATTTCAAAATTTCAATGTTTTCAGGGTATCAGAGGTCTGGGCTGAACATTATTATCACTGAATTAAAGATCAGGAAAATCTCCCTCAAAAAGGTCACGTGACTTGTTCTCAAATCACACAGCTCCTAAGAGCTGTGGTCAAACTTCAAACCCACATCTGCCTTACTACAGAGCAGCGTCCCTGACCGGCACCGGCACGCTGACCTGTTCCTTTCTTTCCTCTCACCCTGCCCTGCCAGTGCCACACGTGCTCTTCCAGTCTTACACAGCCAAGGAGGGCTTTCAGTGCCTCCTAAGCTCAGGCCAAGGGCCACCTGGGTGCCTGCAGAAGAGTGCCGTGCGGGAAGGAGGCCGACTCCAGCAGACGACTCCACAGCGCCTCCTGTGGCCCCAACTGCCACTGCACTTTCTAGAGCAATTTCTTGTCTTTTGTACTTCTACAACTTCCTTGGAGGGAGAGAGGAAGAAAATTCTTATGAAAAAGAGGCAGGTGGACAGCCAGGGCACCTTCTTTCTAAGGCAAAGGGAATTCAGAGGAGATGCCCAGGGCCGATCCGCAGCAAGAGCCCGTTACCTTGGGAGCCAAGAGCAAGGCCTCCGGAAGCGAGAGGCCTGCAGACAGGTCCTCGCTGCCAAGACCACACTCCGCAAGGAGAGCTGCTCCCTGGCCACATCCGCCTCCTCAAATAAACAGCATCGCAGCGCTGCCTGGGGCCAGCCGCAGAGCCAGGGATGCCAACATTTCCATTAGGAAGTCCTGGGCTCTCGACCTGAAACAGCGCTTTCATGGTTTATTCTGGGTTGGGACTCCTCTGTGGAATCTTGGGAGCCAGTTTTAATTGACTTTTCATTGATTTTGATTTTCTCGCCTCACTACCCACTCCCACCTACTTATCCTACCAAAAATAACCAGAACAAAACCCCTACTTATTCAAAATGGTTTTATTTTTTGTTTTGGCTCTTTTTTCCCCTCACGGTGCTATGGAAATTGGAAGAAACCATTCCTCTAGGTTGAGCCAGAGACAGAACACTTTATTATTTAAAAGTGTGTACGCGGGTGGGAAAGGGAGGCTGTCACAAAGGCCCTCTGGCTGCATGGAAACAGGACACAGCTTCTGCTGGCCCTGGGCCAGGCTGAGACCCCTCTGCAGCTGAACGGGCCCACGGAGCCTCTCAGGGGCACAGCTCCTTGGTCCTCTGGTTAACTCCCAGCTTCCACCACCCAGTATGAGGAGGAGGAAATGGCTCCGACGCTGGCCTAAGCCTAGTTTTGAGTTTCCCCTCCGTGGCACCCTCCCTCTACCTCAGTTCCTCACCCTGTCCTTCCCTGGCTGCCTTAATACAAAGCTCAGCTTGCCCAAGGAGAGAAGAGAGGGTTCAAAGGTCCATGCTGAGGAGCCTGTCCTCGCTCTCCTCCCTTGGGATGGACAGGCTCTGAGTGGTCTCTTTCCTCCTCCACTAGCCTTGCCCTCAGAGCAAAGTTTTCTTTCTTTCTCTCTCACTCTGGCCCGAGACTGAACACTCCTCTCTGGACTCCTGACTGCTAAAGGAGGACAGGTCCTCTCAGCCTCTCAGCCTGCCTCCACTATGCCCACCCACCCAGCCTCGTTAACCTCTGTCCCTTCTACTTCTGGCACAGGGTCTTGCCTTTTCTCTCAGATCCACATCAAACATGAGACCCCCTCCCCTCATGGTCCACGTTTTTAGCAATTCAGCTACCACCATCTTCTGTCTCACTTACCTTCCCCTTCCACACCGCAGCCTGGGTCAAAGAGAAGCATGCAGGGCCCGCCACCACCACCAAGCAAAGTTCTGATAAGAAAAAGGGGTCCCAGGAAGATGATCTGGCAGGGTGTATCACCCCCATCCCCACCTGCACCCCCTACCCCATCACCTCCCCATGCTCTCTGTTTCCTGGCTGCCTCATGACATGAGCGCCTCTCTTTCTCCAGACCCTGGAGCCAGCCAACCATGCATGGACTAAATTCTCTAAAGCAGTGAGAGAGCCAAAATAAATGCTTCCCCCTTCAAATGATGAATGTCAGGCATCACGTCCCAGGAACAGGAAAATGACAAGGACAATGGATGTAGGTGATACATACTACTCCATTTTATATAAGGGACTCGAGCTCCTGAAGATTTTGACATCCTTGGAGGCCTTCATACCCATTCTCATGGCTATCAAAGGGACAATCGTACATGGAACATCGCATGGCATACAGCAGAAGCCCAATCACCAGGTTCCCAGGCACCAGCCTATCCCACCTGCCTTGGCATCATTGCTCCCAAAGGAGGTCTGTCATAATAGCCCCTGTTTCATTTTTTGGACTGCCCAGGCTCACGTGCCAATAGGCAACAGTCACAACCTGGTTTATCTGTAGCCAAGGGGCACACCAGAAAATCCAAAGGAAACAAATCAAGATACTGAGAGAAGAACAATAGCAATTTTATAAGGTTGGATGCCTTGAGAATTTCAAGCAGTGTGGGCTTTATGTCACATTCCAGCTGCCAAAATTTCTACAGTACAAAAATGGCCTACTGTGCAGAAAGCAGGGCTGGGAGTTGGCGATATTTGATGTCTGACCCCAGGGCAGATCCTTGTAAATCACAACGCTTTTTGCTTGATCCTTTTATTCTTCCATCTTAACAAAGGTGACCTGGGACTGGAGTACAGTTTGATGGGCATCTATTGTTTTTGCCAGCCTAGCATCCATGCCACTTTCCTTGGTACTAGCACAGTGATTTACTTGCATTTGGAAAAACATCATCACTTCCCCATTGTTGGGCCTAGGAACTCATGTTGGGGGCTCACATATTGCTGGGGCCAGGGCTGGGCAGTGACCTGATTTTACTTGGTTCAAGTGTTTACAATGACCTCAACAGCCAAGGGTCAATCTCACAACTTTTTGTTTTTTATTCCAGCGGCGAAATACTTTTTCTTTTATTAGCATTGCTAAAATGGTAAGACTTAGTAGCCTAGAACACTAAGAGACCATCTTGCCAAAAGAAAAGCAGTACCTGCCCCTAGATCACATCCCTCTGGGAACTAGGACTTTTCAGTTCTTCATGCTAACAACTTTTTGCTAAAAATCAATTATGCTAATTTTAGTCTTATTTTTAGGTTCTACCTAGATCTAAACTTTCATTTTTCTCTTACAGATTTTTTAAAAAATAGGGGTGGAGGTCTCAGGAGATAACTCAACCTTCTGAGTGCCCACCTAGCAAATGCAAGGACCCAGTTCGATCCCCAGTACTACACGCTGTTCTGGTCCCACCCTTGGGCTCACTGAGCCAGCCACTGATACCAGGTATGGTGGTGCATGCCTGTATTCCCAGAGCAGGGAGGCTGAGACAAGAGGATCCCTACAAGTCTGAGCTGCATAGTGAGGCCCTGCACCAAATATATATAAAAATTGTAAGAACATATTTTTTGGTTTTTCTTTTTCTTTTTTTTTTTTTTTTCTTTTTCAGTTTTTTTATAATTTTATTTTCACAAGTAAAAGCAAGAGCAAGAAACACAAAAACACAGACAGCAGCAGAGCAACATATAATAGTACATAAGTTACAGATTTTCAAAGTAAGAATCACTGATTAACAATGATTGATTTAGTATCTAACTTATTGTCAAATCTGTTGCTCAGATTAATAGATACTGTTATGCAAGATGGGATATATGATTGAATATTTCCACATGCTTTTAAGAAAACTTAAATTTTGTTCTTGTCTCTCATTTTCTATTATCTAATTTTTAACAAAATTTTACCTTAAAGTAAGTATAGCTATAATTAATATGACATTAGAGGGTTGGGGAGATAGCTCAGTAAAATAAGTGCTTGCCTGGCAAGCATAGAGTCCTGAGTTCAATCCCCAGTACCACAAAAAAAAAGAAAAGTGACTTTAGAAGCAGTACACCTTTAGAAGACCAAGATAAGGCATTTCAAGCATGGTTTAGTATTATACATTGCCACTCTCAGTGTAGTTGCTTAGTTCACAGATATCAGCATAGTTAGTCAAGGTATGAATTCTGCCCATTAACTGCTATTTTCAAAAACCCAATGGAAAAACAACATTTACATACCATCTCACCCCAGTAAGCAAGGCTATCATAAAGAAATCAACCAGCAACAAATGCTGGAGAGGCTGTGGGGAAAAAGGAACCCTTCTCCACTGCTGGTGGGAATGCAGATTGGTGCAACCATTATGGAAAGCAGTGTGGAGGATCCTTACAAAACTAGAATTGGAAGTTCC
>PVJA010010962.1:0-55968 GCA_004027025.1 Myocastor coypus
TTTTTTTTTTTCCTTTAGCATGGAGCAGATTGCCGTGATTTTCTGTGTGAAAACAAATTTCAAGGACTGCATATTTATAATCATTTTCATACAGTGATCTATGTTAAGATGCTTTATAAATGCTTTTTCTTTTGGAGGTTTTACTATGAAAATGCCTGTTTATCAATCAATTATCATGAAACATCTGTTTGCAAACAAAAAAAATTCTGAAGCAGTATCTTTTCAGGTGAACCATGGAAGAAACAAAACATATTTAAAGGTTAATAAACACAATTAGAAGTTATTATTAATTAAAAGTGCTCTGTTGAGTATTTAAAAAAATCTGTAAGCATGTCAGTGTCATATTTAATATGGGAAAGATGCAAAATATGGTTAAAAGAAATAGACTACTGCTTTATGTTTTTCAGAACATAATGAATCTGTTGACAGTACATATATTGCTGTTATTTATAATTCCATAGTGACAAGAAAATGTCACCAATTACTGGCTACAATGACAGAACACAATTTATTCCTAATGATTCATACCCATTAGGGGAAAAAAGTAGGCTACAAAAAGACAGCTCCCATTCTACTCCCCGATAGCAGCCTTTTAACTGGAAGCATATTTGCAAAGGATAACTAGTTATTTTTGTTAATGAGGCTTTGCATAATTCACCTAGGTTTCACCTTAAGTCACAGACTGAAGTAAGACATTCTCGGGTATATATTTTAAACACATATAAACTAAAATATCATGTTTGTGGTACAGTTTTTATCAAACCCCATATTGTATTCTTGTTTAAACCTAGATTTCTCTAAAGTTGCATTGATTTTTAGGAGCATGAGAAATAAGATTTGAAAAGCTATTAAATCAGCTCCTCAAATAGATATTTATTTCTCAGTCTATTAAAAACTGCAAGTTGAAAAGAAAATGCATTTGAATACCTCAGTTACAAAGAAATTTAGAATGATGACATTCGAAGGGAAAGGAGTTCTGGTAATTAATAGCGGAATAGAAAGCTAAACCTCAAAATGTAATTGTGTTAGGTTGGTATGATTAAAGGATGTGTAGAGATAAAGGGAACGCTTGATCAATTTATCTATATGATCTGGGAAATAAGAATTTTATGGAAAAATTCTTAAAAATTCCAAAGTTGACACTACAAAGAATGTTATGGAAGAAGCTGGGGAAAAAATAACAATACCATAATTTTAATGATTACAATCCTTCTACTGAAAAACTTAAGTCATTTAAACAAAAGGACTATAAAAGGAGGCTCATCATTCAAAAATATATTTTGAGGTCAGATGTGATGTTTTAGAGCACAATGTTTATACATATCATAGATATTAAAAATAAATTTGAACAGAAACGTGATGTTACTTCCACTGGAAAAGCAAGAGAGATGCTGGGACAATATCGTTAAAGAGTAAAAATGTGTGTGTGTGTGTGTGTGTGTGTGAATGATTAAGGAAAAAAGTTTGAGACCCTCAGAAACTAAGAAGACGTGATGAATTGAAGAAAGTTCAGTTTACAATGAAAATGATTAAGGCTAAGGAGTAGAATCAATTTATCAAGGAATGAATATTGGGCCTAATGAGGTTTGAGAAAAGAAGAATATCCTCGGTTTTCAAGTGCAAGAAGGATCATGACAAGCCAGGAACCAAAATTTCTCCACTTCATACTAAGAATTTAGAACAAATCGCAGCAATAAAATTTTAATTAAACACAGATACAGGTTAACTCTGAAAAGCTCTGATATCTAATTCCATTATGTCTCCTTGCACTTCCTTACAAAGAGGGAAGTAATGGCTCATAAAGACCATGCCAGACTTAGGGTTATGATAGTCAGTTGTCTGGCAGGGCCTTTAGCAACATCAAGCAGAATTGATTTTGCAGACATCATTTCCCCCTAGAAACAAGCTGATAATTGCATGAATGTTCTTTCAATGAAATAATAAACTGAAACATATTGACTCTGGAGGGCCTGTAGTATCTCAGGAAAGGAACATTAACATAGGAGGAAATTTAGGATAGTAATGATTCATGCATGGAAATCAAGTGTGACCATAGTTATGCAGAAGTATGCTGCATACCTAATCTTTTTCTTTCAATAGTGTGTGAAAGTAAAAGAAAAAATGTTATGATTGCTTTGTTTGTGAAACTTAATTGTATGTTTTTAAAGGATTGATGGAAATATTTAGTTAATGTTAGTACTTTTATACTTTTCTATTAAATATAATGCTTGCTAGGTATCAAAACATTTCCTACTCTGTTTTAAAACTAAGGAAGTTTTCTAAGCATATGCAATAAAAATACTATTGATATCTTCACCTTTGTTTAGATAAAAGTCTCACCACTGGAACAAATTTATTGGAGGAATCTGAAATGACTTAATAACATAGATAACATGTTAGAACAAATAAAAGATAAAACCTTGTAGGTAATAGTATTTGTTGAATTAGCTCAGGGGTCATAGTTTGATTTTTCCTAGATGTAATACTTATTAACACATGCATACAGAAACAAAGGAAGCTTAGATTATGTTTCATTGATACGAAAATGAATGTAATTTTTCTTACTACTTTTAGATTTAGATTTTTCTTACTACTGTTAGGTTTATGAGATTTTTATGCTTCACATCACTTCATTGGACTTATCTTGATGTAAAATGACTTCCTCTCTTGAGGGAAAATTTTGCAAAATTAGATTCATGGTTTTCACCGAAAGCAATATATTTCAAAAATGGTTCAACAAGGCACAGTTTGAGGAAACTCAGACTCAAAGACAGTGGGTAAAACAGCGAATTAATTGTAAAGCTAGAACAAGAAATTCAATCTTTCTTCTAATCATGTTGACCTTACCACTTTGCCTATGAAATTCTTTCTTAATATAGTAGGATTACATCTTAAACTAAGAAGTGTGAAACAAATCCTACAGTGCTGACACTCATGGTGACATGGAAGACATTTACACTTACAAAGCTTTCCTTGTCAGTTAAAAGTAAATTATCTGAGTTTCTATTGCCTGTCTATAGCATCTATAGCGTCTATATACTGTCTGGATACCAATAGATTCCAGGCAAGAACAAAATTGTAGTAAGATTTGAAATTAGACTGTGATTTTAATTTTATTAGTTAGTATCTGTAAGATCTTAGCAAGGTATTTATATTCTCTAAGTCTTAGTTTTCTTTCCTTCCTAAAATATGGATAATGGGCCAGAGAGATAGCTCAGAGGCCTAAGTGCCTACCTTGCAAGTACAAGGCCCTGAGTACAGAAAGAAAGAAAGAAGGAAAGAAGAAAAGAAAGGAAGGAAGGAAGGAAGGAAAGAAGGAAGGAAGGAAGGAAGAAAAGAAAGAAAGAATACTACAAAACCTTAGATGGAATTTGTAGAGATTAAAAACAGTAAGTGCTCAACAAATGCTGAATATCTATCTCTGCCTATCTCTATTAAGTTCTATTCTGACATTTAGATTATCTTATAGTGGTTTTTCTAAGGAACAATAAAAACAGCATTCATATCCAAAATTCTTAGCAACCATTATTAGAAATATTATTATCATAAAATGCTTTTCTACATCTAGGACACTTTCTATGGGATGTCAGGATTTTAAAGAGGACACAAATTTTTCAATAAGGGCACTATATATAGATAGCAAAATGAGCATTGTTTAGACTAAGAATTTTTGTAGGTAAAATTTTATAGTAAAAATAGGATAAGAAATGTACCTTATGAGGTCAATTTAAAATCTCACTCTTTCCCGATTTTTTTTTTTCAGGGAAAGAAACGCTGCCTGCAAAATTTCACCTATCAAAAAGCTATGCATTCAGTCCAAAGTCCTTACAATATGAAGTCACCAGGACTCGTGGACACTATTCTTATCCATTAAATCACAAGTTGTCATTTCCAAATGGACTCTCTTGCATCAACTTCCATCCCTTTAGAGATTACTTTGGGATAGCAAGGAAACATGCCAACACTGTGGTCTGTGTTACACTTCTGACTCCGCACAAATATCTGGGTATTTTGAGATAAAATTAAAGTGAGACTCTTGAAGATCTGACAGATTTGACTGTTGATATTAAGAATTACTGATTGCAGCTCTTTTTTTTTTTTTTTTCTCATTTTGAGGATTGGTGATTGATCTTAGGGGCACTCTACCATGCAGCTTGGCTTGACTCTCAGCTGTTTTTCACTTTAAGACTGGATCTTGACTGACTGGCCTTGAACTCACAATTTTCCTGTCTTAGCCTCCCCAAGTCACTGGGATTAGAAACACATAAAGCCATTCACAGCATAGTCCTTTGTCTTTACAGGATCAAAAGACACCTGGCTCAGTGTTAGGTCATCTACAGTGACTTTAACAAATCACCATCACAATTTAGCTACCTTAAAATCTCAATCAGGATTGAGAAACAGGTGGAAGGAGAACATGACTTACTCTTAATAATCTGGTACAGGAAATCAATTTTATGATGTGATTGTTTTAAGATGTGTGAGAAATAGCAAAAATGCATTGAAATAAATATTCTGAATCTGTTCTTCAATCTTCAAGGTCTTACACAGTGGTAAATTGTTACATTTTATTTGCATTTATCTATTTTTATTTATTTATTTATTTATTTGTTTGTGTGTTTGTTTGTTTGTTTGTTTGTTTGTTTGTTTATTTATTTATTTATTTATTCTTGCAGTACCGGGGACTGAACTCAGGACATTGCACTTGCCAAGCAAGCGCTTATTCTACTGAGCTACCTCCCTGGCTCCATTTATACATTTTGGAGTACTGCAGTATGTAGGACTTAATTGGGAATTGTGATACTGTGTTCTTCTTGGTTTCTGAGTGATCACAGAGTGTCATTCTCCCAAGGTATGACTAGGAAACACAGATAAATAGCTTTTCTTTTTAGATCTGAACTAGGTTTGCTATTGTTTACTGTACAGTTTTTCTCTAATTATATCACTATTTATTTTTGGCTTTTGATAAAATCTTCCCATTTGGTATATTGTTCCACCAGCTGTGATGTGAATGCTTGTATTACATTATGTAATCGTGCAGGTCTGTTTTAACTGTCTTTCTATGGCACTGCCTTTTCTCCTCCAGTTGTGGTTCAGATGCATCCTCCCAAAGCCTGTGTGTTCAGAGGTGGGTCGTTTGGAAAGCAGTCCAGTATTCATTGGTCAATTCATCCATGGTGAGCTCAGTGGCTAGGCGTGCTGTTGGAAGACAGGGACTGGCTGAAAGAAAGTGGTCTATGGGAACATGGTCCAGGAAGCATGACCCTCTGTGGTCCCTCCCTTCCCATTTTGCTTCTTGGCTACCACAAGGTGAGTACTTTCCCTCTGTAATGTCCCCCTGCCATGTCATTTCTTCCCTGGCTTCGGGTGACCACGGGTTGTGACCATGAGCTAAATAAGTCTCCCCTCCTGTAAGGTCAGGTGTCAGTATTTGTCCCAGTGTAAGGAAAGTGACTAAGATTCAGGCTCTAGCACTATCTTTCTAGGTTCTGCAGCCAAATGTTCAGAGTCATCTTCGCCTGCTTACTGCTCTTCTCACATTACCATGCTCAGTACAACTTGCTGTTCCTCTGTACATCCTTCCTGGTGGACACCAGACCTTGGCTCCCTAGGTCCACATTCCCTTGTACATGCATAGTCTATTTATCATTCATTGTATCCCACTTCTCCCTTAAGAAGATAGGTTGGGGGTGCTGGCAAGATAGCTCAGTAGAATAAGCGCTTGCCTGGCAAGCGCAAGGTCCTGAATTCAATCCCTGGTACCAAAACAAAAACAAAAAAACCCCATAGGTTGGATCCATCTATGCACAGAGTCAGTCTTAGGCCTTTCAGCACTACATATATAATTCTCAACTTTGACTTCCATTGCTTCCTAATAGGGTTCTTTCAGGTCGGGTGGCCTCCTTATAAAGTTACAATCACTTCCCCTTATTGTTTCCAAGCATTTCCTCAAGCTGTTCTGACCAAGAGCATGTGGTATTCTTCTGCTATCCTGACACATTCTATCACCCCCCAAAATCTTGCTCCAACTCTATAAATTCACTAAAATCTTTCCTCTTCTGACTTCTTTATTGCTTTTCTCAATAAATAGTCTAGCAATGTATGTCATCTAATTGCTTTGTCTTGTAATTGCTTCCCCTTTGTAAAGCCCTGTATCTCTAAGCCTGACAGCAAGGATGTATTTTACTTTTGAAAATATCTCTCAAAATATTTAATATAAGGATATCCACAAAATACATACTTAAAATGGTCTGACTTTTTTCAGGATTATTGTTTCATCTTTTAATGAAAAATAGATCTCAATAACTGACACTATACATTACTTCCATAAATCTAATGTAGTCTGTTTTTCTACTGTTACTTTTTTTTTTTTAACAGTGCTTAAAGCTTATATCTTATACAGCTTCTGGTCGGGTGTTTATTCCTGAAAATACTTACTTTTGGTTGGTATTCTAAATGTATCAGAAACCACCAAACTTATATTCAGTGTCTAAAAATCCTTTAGATACAAGGTATTTTATAAATTTTCTTCTATCTTTTTACAAAGTTTAGACAGTACAAAATTTTATTGACCTTTTATCACTGGCATTAAATTATATTACTGTATCTTATTTAGATTTCTGCATTTTATTTTTTTACTAATTTTAATGAACAAAATAGCAATGAGACAGTTCAAAATAAGTTAGTAGGACAGTTGCAATAATTAATAAATTGCCTATTGTCTTCATAGTAGCTATTCCATTTATTTATTTTATTTTATTATTACTTTTAATAAGAAATAACAATGTGATAGTTTCAAAACACATTAGTAGTACATTCCCAATAATTAATACAATGCGTATTGTTGTCCTGGTAGTAGTTATACAGAGCACAGGATGTAGATGTGATAATTTTCCTAATCGTTATGAGGCATTCCCTAATTAGATTAAATGGCATTGACTGGAGTAGGTGATATGTACTCTATACTGAAAACTGAGATGTATTAAAAATTAAAAAGAACACAAAAAGAAAGAGTAATACAAATGAATGTTTAGAGGTGAAAATATTCATAAGCATGAAAGAAACCACAAGAAAATAATATTGAATTCAACATATTTAAAAGTTTTTAAAAAGTATGTCAAAATTCAAACAATACCAAACTGAGAAAAAGATTTACAAAAATTAGATCTAAATATTTACAGAGACAGGCCAGACTTGGTGCGATATGCCTGTAATCCAAATATTCAGAGGACTGAGACAGGAGGATTCTCATGAATTTGAGGCCAGCATATGGGACATAGTGAGTTCAAGGCCGGCCTGAACTACACAGTGAGATTTTGTATGAAAAAAAAAAATTATAGTGACAAAGGGGCTATAAGATCTCCTTATGTAAAACCACATAAACTTAACAAGAAAAATATCTATACCTATATTAAATAAGTAATATATATTTTTCCAACAAATTATGGATTAACGGAAGAAATCAACTAACCTTTGGTTGTTGCTGTTATCTACTTTAAGTTTCTTATTTAGTAAGGGTACAAAATGTTGTGAAAATGAATTGCCTATTTGAGCTGGATTGGATAGATTTATTAATAAAAAGTTTAGTAATCAGCATGGAATTAATTATTAATTAATTATTAATTAATTATTAATTATTATTTATTAATTATTTATTAATAAAAATTTTAGTAATTAGCATGGAATTATCGCATAAGGGCATAATTCTGATAGACTTGAGGATCATGAATATATGCTATGCCTACGCTATTTACACTTGGACTTTCATTACTATGCTTCATTATTGTGGAACTTCCCAGTGTGTGTCAGCAGCAGCCCACACTAATGAAATGTTTCTGTATCAGCGGCTTACTCGTAACCAAGTCACATGTGGCTACAAAAGGAAATACGTAGACTCAGTGTCCTTGAATTCCATC
Organism: Myocastor coypus; assembly: GCA_004027025.1. Taxonomy (NCBI): domain Eukaryota; kingdom Metazoa; phylum Chordata; class Mammalia; order Rodentia; family Myocastoridae; genus Myocastor; species Myocastor coypus. The sequence goes on from PVJA010010962.1 coordinate 7,917, forward strand.
TTTACCTTGAATATCAGTGTCTCTGAATTCCATTTTTCCTTTCAAGTCCTCTTTTGTCTCCATTACAGCTTGTGTCTACATATCCTCACAAAGCCTCATGTGGTCATAAGCGGGGCTTTTCAGAAGTGGTTGGATCTAGAGTGTGTGATGCTGGAACAAGGATGCACGATTGCTGAATTAACTCATTGATTGGGCGTTGTTAATGGGAAGACCCATCCCACATGTGAGTTCTACCAAGCGTTAGAGACAATAAAGACCGACTACTATTGCGTGCTCCTTGCTGCTTCCCTATCTTCTGCCCTGGATGAACTGTTTCTCCTCTGTGATGCCCCACTGTCATCCTGTGATGCCTGGGTGTCCAGCACTATGGACTAAAACCTTTTTTTTTTTCTTGTTTCAGAACTTTTTATTTATTTATTTTTATGGCCTGCTCAGGGCAAGCCGGCGTATCATGTGGTCATGTGGTGCCGGGGATTGAACCGCGGCCCCTGCAGCCTCCTAAGCCTTCCTAGCAGGTGCTTTGGACCACTGAGCCATCCTGCCGGGCCCACTAAAACCTTTAACAAACTGTAAGGCAAATGGATCTTTCTTCCTTTAACTTTTGGTGCCAGGTATTTTCCTCAGCAATGGGCAAAGTAAACAAGACAGTCTGGAAGACCCATTTCTTTATGTACCCTGACAGGATAATATAAGCATGGATTGGTAGTTCATAAAAAATATATAAATTATATATATATATATATATATATATATATATATATATATATATCTCCCATCCTTTAATCAAATAAATATGAACCCCAGTAATAATAACACATTATGTTTCCTCTATCAAACTTCCAAAAATCTAAAGCAGAGCAACACTTGTTGTCAATTCACTGTGAGATAAGGCCATTTTTAATACAGTTGGTACAAGAGTAAATTGAGACAAGCTATTTCACAAAATATTTTGACAGCAAGAATCAAAAGGCTTAAATCCTACACACTCTATGGCCCTGAAATTCCAATTCTAGATTTTATCTTATAGAATAACAGAATTAGTGGTAAATATTTAGCCACTAGGGTAGTTATTACAGAATATTTGTTATTAGTTGATTTATAATGTATGTATCATGATATATTTCAAAATATGGATACATTCTGGAATGACTAAATCAAATATATATGTATATATGATAACATATATAATGCCTTAAATAATTTGCAGTGAGAATACTTAAAATCTTTTCTTTATAGCAATTTTTAGGAATGTAATATATTGTTACTAACTATAACATCCATATTGCACCATGATCTGTTGAACTTACGGATATTTTGTAACCTTTGAGCAACATTTTCTCAACCACCTTCTCAACTAAATTTATAATAAATTTTAAACACACTAGTTGGCAATAAGTAGTGGAGTATGGAAGAAATTGTGATAAAACATACCACGGAAAGGTATTGTTGCATAACTAATAATATGGAGAAACTTAGGTCAGAGGAGAAAGTGCAATTTTTTTAAAAAAAATTATACACACAGCGATAAAGGATACAAGTATAAATACCAAAATAGAAACTAATTAATATTATCCAGCTTCTCTGTATTGGCTAATGAACATGCAAAGCTAAGTAATTAATATAGGGCAAAGGCATGAATTTAAAAATTCCTATTGCTTTACTCTTAAATCACTTGATCTAAAGTTCCACTTTGATTCTGTCTGTCACATCCATTCATTTTACTTGCCATTACTACAGCACATTATAAACAATGGCTAAATACTTTAAAAACACTAGAGGTTACCTGAGCCCTGAAGGTTTATATGAGCTTATTTAAACCATTTGGTTCACCCATCAGCAGGTTTTGTGCCCTGCCGCCTAGACAATGGTCCTCTAGTCACAGTAAATGAGGCACAGTCCATTAGAAAGAAATGTCTCTGCAGCAACTGACATTTCATCCAAGCACTTTCACATCCCCCAGGAATCTCCATCTGCTATATGTCAAAATTCAAAGATCTCTCTTTGTGAACTTGAACACTCCTTATAAACCAGATGGAAGGGCAAAGCTACCTCATCCCTATTACTTTGCTATTAACCAATTTAGTACAAAAATCATTGTTTTACAAAGTCATTAATTTTGCAATTCAAATAATAACTACCACTCTAGCTTTTTAAAGGCATGCTTCCATTTCTCTTGGATTATCATTTGTATCTGGGCTTTTCTCTCTCACTTTGTGTAGTTAAACAAACTATTATTTAACATTGTCTCAGGAGAGTTTATTTAAAGATAAAATATGATTATAAAATTTTATGTTTAAAACATGCATTTTATTTTTAGCAAAACAATGACATTTAAAACAGCCAATGAAAAGTCAGATAGCCACTAAAATGAAAATGTTTGTCAATTTAATCCTTAGGGCAAAGATTATATATACATCCATGCACACACACACATATGCCATATACATATAATGCATACTCTTATTCTCACGCTCCTATCTCTTCCTCCTTTCTTTCCTCACTTGCTTATCATTTTCTTTATTCTTTCTCTCTCTCTCTCTCTCTCTCTCTCTCTCTGTCTTCCTCTCTCTCTGTCCTCTCTCTAATATGCATACATAAAGAATCAAAAAAGGAAATGAGAAATTACTTAGATCCTTAAAGCATTACTGGTAGGAATCCCGAAGTTCAGGCTGGCTGTTTTCGATTAGAATTTGTACGTGTAAGTATAGTTTTACAGTTGTGAGGAACTTTTTTATTGATTGTGGTTCTGGAGATTAAACCAGGTCCTGATGAATGCTAGGCAGTGCTCTGCCACTAAGCTGTCTCCCCAGCTCCCTCTTAAAAAAAAAAAAAAAAAATACTTTAAAATTTTGAGCCAGCATCTCGCTTAATCAGCTTGGGCTGGACTTGAACTTGAGACTACTTGGTTCAGCCTCTCAGCTAGCTAGAATTATAAGAACATGGTTCTGTGCTTAGCTAGGACTGTTTATTTTGTAGTACTGGGGATCTTTAGAGGAAGCCTCATTCCCAGTGGGTTTTTCATTTGTTTGCTCATTTTGGAGATGATGTTTCTCTAAATTGCTAAATTGAGTTTGAACTTGTGATCCTCCTGCCTCAGCCTTCCAGAGTTTACGAATTTCTGGAATGTACCACAAAATCCATCTTGGAATCATTTTAAATTAAAATATCTATTTGGGTTAAGAATGTACTTTCCTCACAAGTCTTTTTTATGATACAAAGTCACAATCCTTTCAAATATCATCCATTTTTACTACACTGACCTGACATTCATTATGATTTCAATCAACATTAGAAAGAAATGTATCAATTTTCATATAATGATTGCACAAAATTGTAAGGTAAAAAGTAAGTGATGAAAAGCTTGAGGATTCTGGAGGAATCACATAACTTTCTAATCCAAGGATCACTCCACTCCTGATAGCTCAGACACCAGGCAATCTTATTTCCCTCAATTCTCTCTATCTCTAGCTTTTCCTAATTGCATTTCTCCTTGCTTTTCTTTCTGATGATGCTGAAATGTCCTGCAAGATAAAAATATCCCTCCCCTGAGCTCCCCAGGAGTTGCTAGCCCAGCTTTCTCCTGCCCTGTTCAGTTGAGTTCTGAATAGAATAATCTCCCCCGTGCCAGTTTAGACTTCCCTGTAACACTCAACCCTCTGCAATTTGACGGCCACATCCTCTGCATAAAAGTTAGTGCCTTCCTGCTCAAGCACATCGTGTAGACTTGGGAGGTGTTTTATTTGCTGACTACTCTGTGCTTCTCCGATCTGTAACTTAATGTTTTGTTCGTTTTCTGGTGCTGCAAATAGGCCCCTTTTATTTCTTAAGTTGCTGCTTCCTCAGGAGCTGTATATTATATATTGTGAGCTTGGGACTCTGTCTTCAGCTCTCTCCTTTGCTCATTCTATGAATTTCATGCATTATATATAATTTCACACATACTACATATAGATAACTTTTATATATGGTTGCCTGACAATTTATTGCACTTCAGTGCCTTACAGGCACCTCAAATACTTACCTGACTTTGTCTGAATGACTAATCTGACCTCAAACTATATGCTTTAACTCCCAGCTTTGGTTATACCATCACCCAGTCAGCTTCCCACATTAGATAAAACAGTCTTTTTAAATTTCCCCCTTCTCTCTGACCCCGTGCAATGAATCAGTCATCAAATCTTGATTCTAGGTTTGAATGGATCTCCCTGTTTTCCATAGTTCTTGATCCAAACTTGGCTATTATCCTACTCTGATAACTGGATTATTATTTATTTGGTCAAGTTGATCCCAACTTTGACCTCTATATGAGTCTATTTTCTCTTCTTTAACAAAATATTTGAGGGTTAATACTTCATATATGTATAAAAGAGTTCACAGTTTTAGAGACTGAAGGTTAAGGTAGGGTGACTTCATCCATTCAGCCTCCATGAGTGCCATATCGAGTATGACTTGGCATGGGAGGTAGCCATGTGGAGCAAAGGGAAAGCACACAGTGGTACTTCGCTTTAGAGCATGCTACCATCACAAGAACTACTTCACAAGGGAGCATCGTTGATCCCTTCCAGAGAATGTCTTTGGATGAACTATTTGCCTAAATTGGGCCTCACACATAACACCACACTGGGTATGAGCTTCCAACACATGACTGTGGGGGACAACCTACATCTAAACCATTGCAACTTCCAGTTCTGTTAATTACTCATTCAAAAGCAACATCATTTCAGGTCCAGATACTGGGCAAGGTGAACACAGATGTGTTCCCAGAGAGTTTACTCACTCATGGGGAAAACAGTTAACACCTACACTGCTCTCAAAGTACTATGTAAAATGTGCTCAAGACCATACTATTCCTCTCTTAAACTCCCTCAGAACCTCTTTATTGCCTGTAGGAAAAAGTGGAAAATCCCATGAAGGACGTTTGGGTGTTCCAAGGCTTCTCTTGCAGCCACAACTCCCACGTGTTACAGGAACCAAACATGCTGTGGCTTAAGGAACAGTCCTTAGGAATTTCACACATTCTGTTTTACTTATACCATAAATTTCTACACTTCCTTGAAGCCTCAGTCTCAGAGCCACTTCTTTCCTCCTTTAGGAAACATTCTTTCCTCTCAATCTCTAGAGGCAGCAATCTGCCCCTTGCTGACACAGACTTTGTATATTCTATTACAATAACACTTGCCACATTAAAATTCAATTATGTATATGTCTACTCACCTGCTTGCCCAAATAGCCTGTTAGCTTAGAGGTCAGGAATGCCATTCTACTTGTGTTTTTCCCTGTACTTGGTATAATATCAGCACTTATTGTTCACGGAATAAAGATATAGTTGGTATACTAATAAGAAACCATTTTACCAAGTTATATCTAAACTTTGCTTAATATTCAACTTCTATGTGACTTAAAATAGCATTTAAAGTCAAAGTAGTAATCATTGGACATTTTTGATTGCCCCTTTCTAAAATTTATATGCATTTGTACCCATTTAATATGCATATAAATAGCCTTTATATTTAGTTTATGTACAGTATTGCCATCACAGAAAGCTATCTCACGTCAACCAATTATACAAGAAAATTCCATTATAGTGAAATCATCCTTTAAACTACTTAATAAATAATGTATATAAGATTTTTCACATATCATATTGTGCATGTATATCATGTTCATAAATATAATCACTAAGACTAGAACATAATATTCTTTAAATAACACACAAAAAATCAGTGAACTGCTCTTCAAACACTTGGATGTACTGAGAACAGTAAATAAACTAAGGTTCTATGGCACTAACATTTATTTTTGCTATTTGAGTGATAATTACATCAATAAACCTGATTCAGCATTCACCGCGGTTCAATTCATTAATTAAAACAATTTTACTGCTACTGCTGTGATTTTTCAAGGATATCAAAAACACATTCAAAAATCAAAATAGCACACATCATCAGTTTTGATATGTGCCACAGTAGGCTTCACTTTGATTTCAGCTCTGCAACTAAAATAATGTTCTGAATTTAAAAGGAGGTGGCTTATACTCCATATACTTTGAGCAAAGATACTTAAAATACAGGATGAGTTTAGTAAAATGATAATGTCCAAGGCCAGCCAGCTAGCTCAGAGGATTAAAGTACCTGCTTAGGTGAATGCAGGGACTGGGCTTTAATCCTTGGCATGCTGTGCTGTCCTCACCCCTGGGGCATGCTGAGACTGGGATTGAGACTGGGCGTGGTGGGACATGCCTGTAATCCTAGCACTTGAGAGCTGACAAGAGTCCAATCTGTGTAGTGAGACTCTGAACTAAGTATAATGAAAAAAAAAGAAAAGAAAAAAGAAGATAATGTCTGTGTGACAAGGAGCATAGAACAAGATTTCCAAATCTTACGGTGGAAAAAGATAAATGTACATAAATGCTTAAGTAACAGCAAAGGTTGAATAATTTATAAGTCTGTCTAATTCTAATTTGGTACTGCTAAACATTTTTAAAATTTTACTATGTCACAACAAAATTATGATCAAATTTTAAAATTAAGATTAATTTATTCAATAATTAAATTAAATTAAAATTTCATCATTACATAACTTCTATGCTTATAAATGACTTGTATGTATCCAGCAAATGATTAAAATTCATCTTTAAATGAAAAATGAAAGCTTTAACTCAAAGAATGACAAGTTGCATTTGAAATTGTAAATGTACATATCAAGGCAATGTAATTATTTTTATATATTAGAAAAGATTTGGCTGCATTTTGCCAAGTAGCACTTTAATTCTGAGCTTGATTTAGTAAGCACAGTAACAAATTACTTTTGCCATTTTTGACACTCTAGAGCACCTAAAACATAAAATATGATTTACAGCAGCAGACCGTGCCAGAATTGACCATGACATGCCAAAGGAGGGCCTATAATGGAATGTATATTCAAGTTATAATTTAATATGTGCAATAGAATCTCATAAAACCAGAATAACACTGAAATAACGTTTATTTCTTACAGCAAGGGAATTCCATCTTAATTCTCACAGTCCTCTTCCAAAGGAAGCTGAAAAACGGGCTGTGAATGAAGCTAAGGGACTAACTGAGGCTGTGAGACCAAAAAAAAAAAAAAGTCTTTTCAAATTACCTTTGGGAAACATAAACATGTGCTGTCTTTTGCCACATTAGAATTGGTGACATAAGATAGTACTTTATTGAAGTGCCTCCAAGCAGGCGCAGGGGCCACTGGTTCAGTCTCCAGGCCTGCCATGGAGGCCCCACTCCCAGGGCTAGCTGAGATGGCAACTGAGACTGGGCGTGGTGGCACGTACCTGTAATCCCAGCTCTTGGGAGGCTGTATACATGCAGATCACTAGAAGCCCAATCTAGTAGTGAGACCCTGAATGCCCTGTAGACCAGTGGTTCTCAACGTTTCTAATGCGTGACTCCGTAATACAGTTCCTCATGTTGAGGTGACCCCAAACCAAAACATAATTTTGGTGGCTACTTCAAAACTGTAATTTTGCTACAGTTATGATTCAGAATGGCTTTAGGTGACCCCTATGTTTTGGTCATTCGACCCTCACCAGGGTCGCAACCCACAGGTTGAGAACCATTGCTGTAGACCTTTCCAAAAATACAAAATAAATAGATAAATAAATAAATAAAGTAGTGTTCTAATGCTGATAGTAGTTTCTCCCAATTTTTAAATAATTTAATTGGTAGTGAAATAACTACAGGTCCTTTCTGTTCCTCTCCTTCACCACAGCTGATCAAAAAGAGAAGAAATTGTACTATCTGTCCACACTTCCAGAGGACAGTTTCTGCCTGACACAGTGCTTCGGAGTACAAAGTAATTCACACTCTCCAGTGAGAGCTGGATAGTTTATTAAATTAATATAAGGCACTACTTACTTGTTTCCTCTTAAAGTGTAATGATTCAACATTTAGACTTGATTTCTCCATATTGTATATAGACTTTTAAAACACCTATTTTGAAAGGTAAGTAAAATTGAAAAGTATTTTAGTAATACCTTTTAATGAAAAAAAATGATATTTTAATATTTCACCCTTTCAGTGAGGCAAATCAGCTCTGAATGTTTTAGTATCATACACAATTACTGTGGCATTAGTGAGGTCCTACAACAGGTACACCGCTTAGACCCCAGGTGAGAAATTAAGTCTTGAAGAATGAGTTACTCTATTGTGTGAACTGATGAGCATCAGTTAAATTGCCTTTTAATTGACTGACTGTCTAAGTAACATCCCTTTGAGGGAAACACTACTTTTGAAATTTCCTTTGGCCAAGAGGGGAAGAAGCACTCTAAAGTCTTTGAAGTTTACAGCCATCAGACTAATTATCAGTAGTATTCAATGCACATTCATTTAATTACAGTAAATTAAAAAGGATGTGAGCTTTTGGAAGAAAATAATGCAGTCAATATATGATGATAAGAATTCCAGACAGTGCAAATTACCCAAGCCTCTTCTGGAGGAGACCATACAGAGAGGGAAAGACTGAGCAGAATAAAGGTGGAAGGAGAAGAGAAAAGCATTTATTGTGAGCCAGATCTATCTAGTTCCTTGATATTGTTTATTTCATTCCATTTTCATAGCTTCATAAAGAAACAATTTTCCACATTTATAAATTAATATAAAAAGAAAAAATAAGAGCACACACTTATGACTCTATTTGCCAAGCTCTGCTGTAAACAGATACACACATGTACTCATTTCACCTTCACAGCACGCTTATTCTGAGAGGACTGCACAGTTTTCATTTTATTGCTATTTTACCTTGTGGAAAACATAGTAGGCACATGACATGCCTAAGGTCACACAGCTGTATGGCAACAATAACAGGAAGAAGCCTCCTCCCCATTGCACAATTTCAGTTATTTACCTCAGTGTAGGCTCTGGGAGCCCTGAATCATGATGAGATGGCAGCAGAACAGAGCCAACTCCTCTTGGATTGCCTACAGACATGGTTCACCTGTCTGGTCAAGAGTTATCTATTTCCAAGGAGCACTAAGAAGTGGAGAAGGAGCAGGAGGGGGCCCTGCTCCAATAACTGAGCACCACACCTCTGGAAGTAGCAGTACAACTGATGAAATAGCAGGCTGCGATGGAGAAGTCAGGAGCTCCTGCTCTGGGTGACTTAGAGGGAAATGGTCTTAGGAGACCAATGAAAGGATGAGGACCCAGACTGCCTACCGCAAATCAAAACCCAGAACTTCTTGATACCACAGTGCTGGCTGATGGATAAGAACAGAAGCTGAACTGCTTCTGGGAAATGATACGCATGCAAACATTTTTAAAGCTTAATCATAGATGTTTTGATAAAAGTAAAAATTCCTTTGTTTCTGACATTTAGATAGGCATTTGGAACGGAGATCAGATTAGATGTGAAGCCCTAAGCAGCAATTCAGTCAGGGGTCTTTTATAACAACACATCAGAGACAGGAGAGATGCCTAAAATAATCTTGAGCATACTGGTAATTTTCCCTTTGGTTAGGGCATCCCATCACATTTATTTTGTAATCTTTCACAGCTTCCTAGAGCCACTGTTAATAGCTGGTCAAAAAATAACTGCTCTTTCGGTACTTTTCCTGGTACATAGCAGTTGACTTACAACAATGATAACAGCCACAGCAATCAATATGTGTCAAGAAAGGACTTCTGTATCTTTAATTTCAAATAAGATTAACATTTGGAATTCTATATAAGATTCAATATGTCATTTCAGTCCTTCAAATTCTTCTTTTAAAAAAAAAAAATTAATCCCCATGGTTGGTGAAAGGTTAGTTTTGCAAAAGAATAAAGTTTTTCACTTGTTTTGAGTCTTTGCTCCCAGGAAGGCAGGTGACAGGGTTCGAATGCTTCCCTACTTTGGGGGATGCACCAGCTATCACAATTTCATTAGCTTCCCAGCAGTTTTAGTACCTTCTGAACTTGAACTGTTGGCCTTTCTGTCAATAAATAAGTGAAATCTAACCTTTAGTGACTAAACTCTTCTTTGAAATTAAAAAAGAAGGTCAAGCACTCTGCTTGTGTAATTTCACAAAGGTTGAATAACATCTTTTCCCGGGGAAGACTGCCTCATTCATGGTTTTTTCAAATGATACAAAACGCTCACTGAAATTCCGATGATACATACATCAGATGAAAACAAATCAGTGTTTGGTTCCTAAATTGGCTTCATTTTGGTGAGTTATTTTACTCGTGTCCTCTTCTTTCAACATTTGGTGATCTAATGATAATTTCACTCACACATCTCAAGCTAGTACAGAAATGAGTACAATTAGATAGAACTATAAATACAAGATCAATAGCCTTTCAAAGTTAGACCAATTTAAAATACCTGAAGAGAGTAAAATTGAATTAGCTAATCAATTTACATGAGAAATATTTGATTAGAAGTAGTAATAAAAAATCAATCAATTTTGAGAATATTGTTTATAAAGATGCAGTTTATATAGAATAAACTGTATATGATTTCAAATTTTAATTCTTAGCCCAGTTAAGAAAAAAAATTATATTAAGGAAAAAAATCTTCAATACTCTTGCTTAGTTCCACAACCCAAAATTCTAACATTTGCTAAGTAACTCAGAGCTCTATTTCCCTAGTTGTTAATGAAATTAATGACTTTAATGATTTTTTTTAGCCTTCTGAGTAATCACTATGATTTTAAAACAAATTAATCTGAAACATTCCTACAGACATGCATATTAAACATACAGAAGAGCCAGTTTTCACTCAGATCATTTATCTGTTTTCTTTTCTCTAGTTTTCCTCCCTAAACTGACCACAACGGGAATTCTTAGACCATCAAGACATTGTTTACAAAATCATCACAACCAAACCTTGAGAAAACAGTAAACATAAGCATGTGCGATTCCTGCTCAGCTCCACAGACACTGATTTTCATACTTCAGACTCTTCAGGTGACCTATTTATTCTCTCAACAAATGTTGCCAAATGTTCCAAACTTCAAGGCAAGGCCCCTGATGCTCTCTCCCTGCTCTTTCTGCTTCTCCCTAGCTACCACTAAAGGAACCAAGTGTAACTTTCCTTACCTTCCTACCACTCTAAGAACAAGACCCATGAGATTACTAGGAAAACTGTTCCTTGCTGGTTAAAAATAATCCTTGCAAAGAGAGAGGGGCTGTGATGTGAGAAACTAAGGTCTTTTCCTCTCCTCCCAGTGATTTGGACTTTATATACAGCTAAATAAATGTCACAAGGTCTGCAGTCTCCCCGCCCCCCCCCATTTTTTTTCAGCACTACGTATTGAACTTAGGGTCTTCACAATGTACCCTACAACTCTAGCCCTTTTCTATTTATTTAGAGACAAGAGCTCTGTAAGCCACAAAATTACATAGGCTTCACTTGTCCCTGTGAATCTCCTGCCTCAGCCTCCCAGAAGACTAGGATTATAGCATGTTTCCTTTTTCTTTTTAATTTTTAAAGAGAAAAAACAAAAGCAAAAACAAATATCGAAAACAAAGGCAGAAACAAAGCAATATCCAACAATACTGAAAGTGGCAATTGATGTTTAAAATTTCTACTTTGACTAACTCTATAGCATGTTTTCTGAAATGAAAAAAAAATATGTTTGGAGATGCACCATGAAATATTTTTAGCAGATACAGAATTTTAAACATAATAAAATTACATTTTAGCAATACAAATAAAATAAGGTACATTTGATTTGTTATGAGGGAAAAAGATAACCTACAAAGATTTGTAGTAGAAAAGCCAAGTTTAGCCAATGTGAAAAATAGTGAGTATGTGTATAGATGATCTATGATACAGACTGCCTGAATCAAATGCATTATCTTACTGTAGGCACCCCCTTTCTATAATGTCATACAATTTGTTATGTATTTTAGGGAAATTAAATGCCACATGCAAAACTTGAATATAACTATGAACCTGCTATTACTCGAAGAATGTTCTGTGAGGTCAACCTGGATTGAAAGCAATATTTAAACCAAACTGTAAGTATTTATGGCTAGTGTATTTTTTAATTTACTGTGAAAATTGAGGTAAATACAGGTTTTATTGAGGTGAGTGGATTGGCTGAGAGAAACACTAGAAGCCTCATTCTAAGACTTATCTTACCAAAAAGGACTGCGCTCATTCCTTGTTTTAGGTTGTAATAGAGCTAGCCTCTATCCAGAGGTCGCACTTCAAAATGAAGATATTGAGTGTATGTTGTTAATTGACCTTATTTCAGTTTAACGTACTTACTTGTTTGGCATAAAAAATAAGAAATTGTTTTCAATGGCTAGAATTAGACTCTTCTTTCCCCACGAGTAGGAAAGAAATGTTTAATAAATAATGGGAAGCTGGAAGTATCACTTTAGAGTCTCAGCTGAAAGTGAAAGTGAATCATGGATCTGTTCTCTTACAGAGCAAAGCTGACAAAGTTGCACAATAAATAATAAAAATGAAATATTATTGATAAAACAACCATCTTTTCAAATGTCATACAATTCTTCTATTTTAATTTTTCCTCTGCTCTTTGATGCATTGGCTATGCATACCATCAATAACCAGAATGAAGTAGCAAGCACTGCTAATATGAAAAGCCGAAGAAAACATTTCTGTTATATGGCACACGGGTGCTGAGATTCCAATTCTTCCTAGAAGCAGCCCGGACTAAAAATTTACATTTTCTTATTAACCAATTCCTGTGTATAACTTAACTAGTTTTTTATTATCCTGTGTTATCAATAGGACAGAAGTCCTATTAATTTATAACAACTTTTTCTTGCAATCTGTAAAGCTACTGTTTAGATATCCTTAAATCCAATTTTTGTGTGTGGATTTAATTGCATAGTAATCCAGTTCCCAAAGCACATCAAAGGCCACACTCCGCCTCTTTACCAAGATTTCAATTGCTCTCATCAGCTAGTAACTTTAAAGCATGATCAAATTTGCTCTTCAATCACGTCAGCCCTGTTAATAAACTATTCTGTGTGCTCATTCATCCATCCTAAGACTCTGCAAGTTCTTTAAGATATCTTCAAGAGGAATCTACAAAGACATCTTTGATTGCAAGCTGGCTCTGGAGTAAACTTTATCAATGCTTGTTTTGCTACTCCACCGAGGATAACAGGTGACATGCTCCAAGATAAGTCAAAGCTAATCTTTTTTTTTTTCCTGTACACAATTAAATTATTTTTCAAAATGATAGCTAACACATCATAGGCGCCTTGCATAACTTAACAGTCTGATTTCCAACATTAATATTTTCCCCCAGGAAAAATACATTATTCAAGTACATTTCTTGGGTTCAACTGTATTGAAGGAAACAGGAATAAAGGAAAGGAGAAAGAACAAAAAGAAAAAAGAAAGAAAAGGAAGCATGACCCATAGTCAACCAAAGCAAACAGAAGCATTGAACGCCAACACGAGAAAGCAAAATGGCAGACTTACCACTGTCACTGTCGGACTTGTTTTCGTGCTCCGTGTCTGTCAGGGTGAGGGCTGAGTTGGACCGACTTGACAGGCAGGAGCTGCGGCCCGATTTGACCCCCCGGCCCCACAGTCTCATGGCATGCTCTGGGGACATCACTGCTTCATTTTCAGTATCAGCATCTGACCCTGCACTGATAGAGTAACCTCTGTGAGGGAGCCCCATTTCCGCACAAAATGCCAGTCCTCTTCGAGTTGCTGGTTCACAAACTCCTAACTGCCTTAGGGTAAAATTCTGTCCTAATTAGGGGGAAAAAGAGATAACAACTAGTGAGTATATGATTAGTGTCATTTTTAGTTTAGTTAATTTATTTTTTTAAGAAAATCTCCCTGAAGCAAAACACTCAAGCACTCAGGCTTTCCCGCTCTCAGCACTCCCTGTGTGAGGTGTTTAAATTTCTTTGCAGAGCCTATGGTTAACGGGTGCAATTATGAAGTCAGGGGTACCACTGCAGACTCTTCCTTCTGAGCTCCAGGTCTGAGGCCCTTTGTCAACTCCATAAGCCCCATACCCCTCTAGAGATGGACAGACCATGAGAACCCAGCCCATAGGAAGAATTTGTTACCAGCAGTGGAGTTTTGTTTGGCAGACCTGGGAAGCAATGGAAATTGCGGGAACTATTTCCTGTGTCCTGGCTCTAGTCCTAAACTCCAGGATTTTCTCACTCACCCATTCCTTTGCAGAAACAAAGGCTCCTCTTAGGAAAAAGTTACTTCAGGAAAGATAGTTTAGTCAGTGCTATTGCAACTCCCCACCTTAACTGAACCATTGATACAAATATGCATCATGTGTTTGTGTACCCACTAAAGTTTAGAGTGTCATTTTGAAAATTTGCAGCATACTTTCTACATCTTTGACTTTCTAGATATTTTGTTTTAATAGACATCTGGAAACACCTGTATTGATCAGAGTAAACCAATTTTTGTAAATAAAGTGAACTCTCAAACTAAAGTGGGAGTATTATGTATTTAAAAATTAATGACAAAACCAGTTCCCTGAAAAATAAATGGCTGTGAACTCTGCAGGCCTTTACTAATAAATTGAGCATAATAAAACTCATGACACTGCAATAACTTAGCGCAAGAGTGTTTAAATTAGGTGACACCTTAAAATGATTGCTGTTATTAATGACTCTTCCAATCCTGTATTTATTCTTGAAATTTCCCATATGCTTTATGATACTACGGATGCAAAGAGTGAGAAAAATGGTTGCTTAAGGGATATATATATATATATATATATATATGGTTCTTTCGTTTCCTATTTCTCGCTGACATGGTAAAAATAAGATTTAAGTACCAACCACAATCAAAATACATATAAAGAATAGCAATATCTAAAGATGATTTAAATGCAACTACCTAATAATCAAAGCTTAAGCATTTATACTAGGCATACTTCTAATATTTTTACTTCTATGTCTTAACTCTATAAATATTTTAAAGTTAATTTGCTCATAAGAGAAACCTGTGCTATATATTTCTAAAGGGGGTATTATACATTATCTGTGATGAAATAACATGTTGACTCTCCTAGAACATGTCTAATGTAATGCACAGTATAGTAAATATTTGGTTGTAAAGATATTAGCAACCAGGCCCTCAGCATTCTTTAACTGATGTGATTAATTGCTTTATTGCTGTGATCATATCAGAAGCTGGAATCAGCTTTATCTTTGTTGGACTTCCAAATGGATTCTGACAATGACACTCATAAATAATGAAAATCAGTTACTACAATTAGCTGCAAATAAAACTGTACTTACTTATCAAGGATATGTGAATAAGCATCTGAACTAAAAGTATGTTAGAAAAATAGGGTGGGAGAGGGTTAGAAGGGGACACAGACAGATGGAGAGGGCCAGGAGGAGAGGAGCAGGAGAGTGAGGGGAGAAAGAAGGGTGAGGGCGAGGAGGGGAGAGAGGGAGGGAAGGAGAAAGAAAGAGAGAGAGAGAGAGAGAGAGAGAGAGAAAGAGAGAGAGAGAGAGAGAGAGAGAGAGAGAGAGAGGAGCCTATTCACTGAATACTGAGGAAGACTGAGCAGGTGTGCAAGCTCTTACAGGTAAGAAACAGTATTGCCAATTTTTTTCTTTTTTTATGTGTTTAATACAGGGTGTACAGGGTCTCATTGCACAGATTGGACTTGTACTGATCCTCTTGTTTTCAGCCTCCTAAGCGCTGAGATTACAAGTGTGCGCCACCACACCCAGTCTCAATTGCCCTCTCAGTGTGCCACAGGGGCGGGGCTAGTATGGCACATGGGGGAGTCAAACCTGGGTCCCTGAGCCTGCCTCAGCAGGCACTTTAGTCCACTGAGCTATCTGGCCGGCCCTATTGCCAATATTTCTTTAAAGGATTAGAAACTGCTTATGAAAGTCAATTCAAGTGAGGTCACTGTCACGAAGGACAATGAATGGAACTGCTATGGAGGAGCTTACTCAAAACATTTGAAGATCATCATCACTCACGCGGTTTTCAAAATAAGATTATAAAATAATTTGTTAAAAGGGAAAAAAAACCTAAATGATAGGACTCTCTGCTTTTCACTTTTATTCTGGGAGGTGCCCACATTCTAGAAAACCAGGAGAGAAGTTAAAAGGCAGTATTACTTTCTAATCTCTGAGCTACAGCTTAGGACATTTTCCAAGTTACTGCCTTTTCAAACCATTGCAAAACCCTATGAGGTGAAGGAAAGCAGGAAAGTGCAGTGTCTCCTTGTTCTCCAGGTGTGGAAACACTGCTCTCTGTGGTTCAATGACAGGTTCATTGGCCCTGCCAGCCCCCTAGCTCACCCCAAACTCCAGAGCACGTGACCAGCTGAGGTCACAGGCCCACAGCCACTCAAAATTCCAAACAGCATAACTATTTGGAAATGCAAACAAGAAAGCAAGAGCTTTCTTAGCAGAATACAAAAGTGTGTTATTGCTTTCAGAGGAGGGGAAACATAAAATTTGGCTTCAGGTGGACTTCATTGAAAACCCCTCACTAGTTCTGCTCAAATCACTTCACTGCTCTGGTTTTTTACTTTTAACCTTCCAGGATTTTCATGACCTAAGAGATGATTTGTGTAAGGGGTGGGGCGGGGGCATTACTTTACAATAAATACCTTGACAAAAGTAACTCCAAATCACCAGAGAATTTTTAATTTGATGATTGAAAAGAATCACTTGCAAACAGCCAGACCACTGCCAAGCCTGACTTTTATGAAGCAGCTGCCTCGGTGAGTAGTTTCTGTGCTTCAGATACTATCTATTGCTGTTATTTCTCCTTTGTGGTTAAGGAGTTTTGATCTTAGGATCCCTTATTGGAATTCAAACCCCCCAGGGAGATCTAGCCATTGAAGTTGAGTAAATTAGTCTATCAGATTATTTCTTGCTGTAACCAGATGGGCTATATTTAGGGAAAACATAGTGCAGTGCAGTTAGGAGAAATTCCGAAAAGGTGGAGACAAGAATGGCTTCTGACTGCAAGAAGAAACAGAAGAAGGAGAGGACGACGGAGGGCTGGGCCAGGTGAGGTCCTCTGCAGATGGTCCAGAGGCAACGAAGAGAAGTAACAGGGAAATGGACAGGAGTAGGGCAGCTAAGATGTCTCTGGGACCAAGCTAAACCTTGATGGTCAGGTTGAGCTTCAGCTAGAAGAATAAATACCGAATTCTTATTTTCCATGATTTTTTTAGATAGCAAAGCCTTATCTTGTGTGCAATAATACAATCATCATTACCTTAACTTCTCTTTTTGCTTTTCCCAGTCTGAATTCTGTTTGGCCACCAGTGTCAAGTAAGTATTTGTTTCTTACTCTTTGATTTTTGGTAACCTTAATCAGCAGTGCCAACAGCAGAGGTTCCCATTACAATTTGAAACAGTACCAAACCAATAAATTGCAGCAAAAACAAAATATACCTGAGGGTAGAATTCATTGTGATTAACTTGGACTGGATTAGGTATTTTTGTTTTATGACACTCATAAATTTGAAAATCCATAAAAGAAAAACTGAATAAATATGATTGAGCCAGGTTTTGTCATGTTAAAAAGTTGACATTTTTAAAAAATGACAGCATACTTGACAAAGAAGAAAGGATGGTGTAAGAAAAAATACCTCTGATGAGGTTGACACACAGTACAGCTACCCCTTTATTGAAGGGATTCAGAAAAATGAGAGGTTGGTTGCTGTACTCGGCATCTTTCTCAGTGTCCAGAAGGTAGCCAGCAGGACAGGATTTCTTAAGTCTGCAACATTCATCAGTGGGTAAGTCATCTACTGCTTCTTAAAAGGATTGGAAAGAAAAAGACTGCATAAGAGACTGCTCTCAGAATGTGATGGGTGAGGAATACATCCTAGAGAGAAGGTTTTCTTGCCCTCTCTCATGTCTAGATTGCTCTAGTACCTAGATTTAGTTCTCTCTCTCTCTCTCTCTCTCTCTCTCTCTCTCTCTCTCTCTCTCTCTCTCTCTCTCTCTCTCTCTCTTTTTCCTGGAGACAGTCTTGCCCTGTAGCATAGGCTGGCCTTCCTTGGACATGATAGGTAGCCAGGGTAACCTTGAGCTCAGGAAGCTGAGGCAGGAGGAGTGCTAGATTATGAGCATGTGTCATCCTGCTTGGAGTTTTGGTTTTTAATAAATAAGAGTATTGAGCTATAACTCACACACCATAAAATGCACTAATTTATGGTGTATAATGGTTTTGAGTTTAATCATAGTTCTGCAACTCTGATCCAATTTAGAATATTAATATCATCCCAGAAAGAAATCTCATAATAATTCTCAGCTACCTTTCCTGTTTCCCCTTACTTGTTTTCTGTTTCAGCCCTAGGCAGCCATTAATTTGCTTCTGTCCTATCCATCTCATGATTTAGGATTTATCAAATTTTCATTAATTAGGGCTGGTAAGATAGCTCAGCAGACTAAGTGCCTGCTTAGGCAAGAGCAGGGACCTAGGTACAATCCCTGGCAGCACATATAGCACTGGCTCTGCCCCGGGGCTCACTGACCTAGCCATGGGGACTAGGCATGGTGGTGCATGCCTGTCATCCCAGCATTGGGGAGGCTGAAAATAGGAGGCTCACTATGAGTCCGAGCTGTGCACCAAGCCCCTGTAGTCCAGTGGTTCTCAACCTTTGTAATGCCGTGACCCTGCAATACAGTTCCTCATGTTGCAGTGACCCCAAACCAAAAAAATAATTTTGGTGGCTACTTTAAAACTGTAATTTTGCTACAGTTATGATTCATTTGGAATGGCTTTAGGCAACCCCTGTGTTTTGGTCGTTTGAAACCCCAGGTCGCGACCCACAGGTTGAGAACTGCTGCATAGTTCCTGTACTAAACTACATTAAAAAAGAAAAAAAAAAAAATACTTAAATAAGTAAACAAAAAGCAGTTGATCCTATGAGCCTACTTTGGGCATTCTGTATTTTTTTACTTTGTCTTTTTTTTTTTTATTCCTAAGATAGGGTATCACTATGTAGCGCAGGCTGGCCAAAGCTCACAGTGATCCTCCTGCCTCAACCTCCTAACTGCTTAGGCACTAGCCAGCTTTTATCTTCTGCTATGCTGCTTTTATTCCTTATAAAATATTTAGTCACTAAAATTATGAATACTTTTTAATTCAGACTGTTTACCATTGAGACTATAACCTGCAGCAACAAAATCACTTTATCCTAATACACATGTATCAAAAAATATTTGCTATAACTTTATTATAAAAACTTAAGTAACCCAAATGTTTACCAGTGAGGGAATGGCTGCATAAGCTACATATCCACACCATAGAACAGCGTGTGGATAAGTCTGGACCTATATTTTCAGATCTGGAGTGAGGCCCAATATGTATATTTTAAGTTAAAAATGTAAGTTCCAAAATAGTGCGTATAGTATGATTCCATTTTTGGAAACCAAGGAAAAGAACCAACAGATTATATAAGTGCTTATGGTTTGAGCATGAATAAAGATGAGAAGGATAACATAATTCTTATTATGGCTCTTTCAGAAGGGCAAGGAAAGGAAATTATTTCCAACTTCATAGTTTCAAATTCTACTTTTGATAATGACGTCAAAATTTAAACATACAAGAAATGAAGGCAGTGGTGGTGGGCCAGGCCTGCATCCCAGCACTGGGAGATTGAGGCAAAAAGGTCTGGAGCCGAGGCTACATAGACAAACCCTACCTCTAAATTCAAACATAATATTCATAAATATTCAATATCTAAAAAGTAAAGGGAAATTAATGACTATCTTTTAAAAATGTGTTTTCTCGATTTGCTATTTAATAGCTCTCATTCAATAATTAGAAATTTGATATATTACTTTGTCTTGGGAAGGTTAGGATTTAAAAATTTTCTTTCTGCATTATAAAGAAATGAACTTGTGTAGGAGGTAATGTGGGACATGGTACTTCCTCCATGCCATTCCTTGCTTTATCCTTCCTCATGTAAGTTATATTAAAAGAGCAATCCCCAAACCCAAGTATGAGAAAAGAATAACCAACATAAACAAGATACACACAAATAAAATGATCTACCACTGTCTTTAATTATTTATCTTAATTGTGAGCTTGAATAAAATTACTTTTTGATAGTCACACTTCCACAGATGAAGCGAAACATAGAACCACAGAACTACAAATCCTGTAGGTAGTTCTTTTTTTTCAGCACCAGGAATCAAACTCAGGACCTTGGCAATAGCTAAGCAGCCACTTATGCCACTGAGCTATCTCTCTGGCCTCCATGCAAACAATCCTTATTAGATTCTCATGGAATCTGTATCTTCATCTTACTAGAGTTTCTTTTTGGCCTGTGAAATGGTGAAAAGGTCAAACAGAAATATATGGAACCTTCTTTCCTAGTGCATATTTTATAGGATACTCCAAAATTCATCGCTATTTGAACAGAACATCTATTCTTGAAATCATAATCGGAATTTCAATGAGAACACAAATTTCTACTGATAAGGCCTACATACAAGTACATCTTTAAAAACTAGCTTAAAGGCCAAATGAGTAATTGCACTTCTTTATTTTTCTTTGTACATATAAGGAAGTATTTTCATCTTGCTAAATGTATCTATTAAGATGTTATCAATATCCCAGACCACATCCTAAGGTTGGGGTTTACAAAAATGATGCCTCAAAGCAATCATTCAGAGAAGCTTGACCAGGAGCCGCTGAGGAGAAGCAGCCTGGGATGCAAGGTTCTCCCTGACCTTCTCCTGCCCTCCTGCATCCTACGTTTCCCCCTCCTGAAAGTGAGTCATGGAAACCAGAATTCCTCTTTCCCAAGGCAGGTTATGGACCCTGGAAATGCTCCCAAAGCAAGCCATAGGACTGGGAACCATCGCTCTGGCCCCGCTCCTGTTCCCCTAGCAGATCCTGTTACACACACAGAGGGAAAGAATGCCGCCCAGAGAGGCCCAGAGGAACCTGACCGGGCTTCACCGGGTTTCCCCCCTCACTCTGGCACCTTTATATCATACGCTTTTTGTCAAATCGTGTATCTACATGGCTATCCATTTTCATCAAACTGAACTGTAAAAACAGGTAACTTTTTCTAAGCATTTGAATCTTTATTTTCGAAGGCTCCTGTGTCAGCTATAACCTGGCTAAATGAATTTCTTATGCTTTGCTCTTGTTAATTTTTGTTACGGGATTATTTTATATGCCTTCATGATAGGTGAGAAAAGGTAGGATATCTTCCTGACCTCATACAAATAATCTTAAAATTCCATAGGACATTGAAAACTACTTTTGTATACTACACATGTGATTCATTTGTATTATTCCAAACATAAAGTCTGATGGAAGCAGGGGTGGAGAGACAGCTCAGTGGCATAAGCTCCAGCCTGGCAAGCACAAGGTTCTGAGTTCAATCCCTTGGATCCCACTCCCACGCCCAAAAGTCAAATGGAAGTCACTGCTTGCTGCACCCTCAACAATTTCAGTGAATGTGGATGTGAATGAGCTACCATGGTAGAGGACTGTGGTGGGCACTAAGATGCCCACTTGTGTGCTAAAGGAGAAGCCTAGGTGTATTTGCAAGCAGGGAAAGCAGGATTAGAATGAATGGCCCTGGCTGGAGAATATACACTTTCCTCAAGAAAAGATTAGTGAGGCTTCCAGACCAGAGGAACACACAGACACTGAATGGTGGCCCAAATGAGAAAACTTATGAGTCAACTATTAGTAAAAAAAAGAAAAGAAAAGTACACCTTTTAATCCTGTATCATGAAGGATTTATACACTCAACCATTAGCAAGTGATTTGAGCAATGATTTGTAATTAGAGAAGTAACTTTAAAATGTTTCTTTTATCAAAAGCATTTTGAAAATGAATTTGCTACTTATATTTACTTAGCAATTACTTTTTAAGGACAACTCAAGACCCTGAGATAATAATACGCCTACAACATATCTGCTGGTATCTGATAGTCAAACTGCAGTAGGTATTGGTATAAATATGCGTGTGGTTTGGCAGAAAGCAGCAGGTGTTTAATCATTGCGACTGAAGCGGCACCACAGCGATTCACAATGTGGATCCAGAACTGGCACCATGGCCAGGAACCGGATACAAGTTTAGCAATAAGCTGGAGGCTCAAGACATCAGACCAATAAAGGCCGAGGCAGGGGGAAAGGATTACCCCCACTGTGTCCCGAGGAGGGCTGTAAGCTACATCTATCTACTCACACCTTCTGGTAGGTAATCTACAAAGCAGGTTCACAGCCAAGCCTGAAAGAAGCTCTTGCCTACTTAACAGCCAAAATTAGTTAACAATCAGTTAGGCAGGGGAGCTAAAAGAGGGAGTTAAGAGGAAAACATTAACATGAAACAATGATAAACTGGAGCTATTTAACTTGTGTCTTTAGTACAGAAATTTAAGGTTGAGTAAACATGACCATCTAAATCCTTTAATCCTGCCGCTGACATTTATAGTGACTGAGAAGGATTAATCATTTTGATCTATAAATGAATCATTTTAAGCAGTTCATATTTAAAAGTAATAAACTTTGGAGTTGCAGTAATTAGCCTAGTGGATCTGATTAATGTTTCTGGGCTTTGTCTCTTATAAAACCCTCCTTTCACAAAAATTAACTTTTCTCAGCATCAGTGTTTCAGAAAACATGAAAAAGGAGTTTCAGATTCCTTTCATTTTTGTAGGATGACAAAGAGGGGGGTACTGGGGAAATGAAAAGGTTGGGGTCTAACTGGAAATTCATGGCAGCATTAAGTGCTGAATGGTAAGACCATATGGTCATATTTCTTTTGAAGTCTAGGATCAGTTCCCATTATTCACTATAATGGCATCCAAGACTAAACCAAATTTCAGTCTTTAAAATTAAAAGCATTTACCTCTTGGCTCTTGAATCTTCCTCTTTCACAATTTCCAATATGTCTGAAGGCTTAATATATTTTTGTAGTGTAAAAAATACAAATAAAAATAAAGGAATAAAAAAGTAATTTATTCTATTTAACTTCCAAAGCAGGATAAAAATGGTACAGATTCACACAAAACTGACATTTCAAAGGAGTAATACAATTTTTAATATCTGCCCAATGCTATTAGTGATATATCATGTTCTACATTTAAGAAATATAAATTTAATTCTTCTAACCTATCTGGAACATACATTCTATAGAACCATTTAAAAGTTACTATTATTTTAAGTAATATTCTAGTAATAAACTGCCTACCAAAGAAACCTACTTCAAAGGGCTTAAGGCAAGTCATATTTTATCTAGAAATTAAAGATAATTTTGAAAAGCACGGTTCTGTGTACACACCATCCACTCTTCATTTTCTCAGCACACTCCTGGATGTGTCACGTGTGCTATTATCTTGCTGGGCAAATTGTCTTTATCTGGCAAAGCCTTGCAGTACAATGGCAGAGAGGTTGATTGTAAGAGAATACTGTAGTTATGGTTCAGGACAGACCACAGGGTTGCCCTCGGCACCAATTGAAATCTCACCCTGGCTGATGCTGCACAAGAGGAAAAAGACAAACTCCAAACTAGCCATTTTCAACTAAGGAGGTGTGGGCCTGGTTTTGTTTCTGTATTACTATTTAAGTACATTTCACGTGCAGTGCAATTTACAGATCAAAAACAGACACTACATTGAGGTTTTAGAGCACATGTCTCATGAGTCTGAAGCAGTTATGACACCTCTCCATCGTGCCCGCCAGCCTCTCCCGCCGCAGCACTTCCTACCCCAGAGGCAACCACTGTTCTGCTTTACTGCACCAGAGATTAGTTCTGTCTCTTCTTTGAACAGGATATAAATAGAGCCATATAGTATGTTTTCTGGGTCCTTCCTCTTCACATGATGTGTCTGAGGTTCTTCACGTTGCTGCATGTGTTAGCAGTGCAATTGTTTGTCACATGAAGTTAAATTCTTTTGCATGAATATACTACAACTTGTTGTATTCACCTACCTGGTGGTTTTTAGATTGGGCCTATTGTGAATTAAGTTGCTATAAACGAAAGTGTTCCTGTGTTTGGAGAAAATACTTAGGTGAATTGCTGGGTTGAGTGGGAGATGCCATTTTTGTTTTTAAATTTAAAAAAATCTTATTTATTTATTTGGTACAGGCTCTCACTACACAGCTGAGACCAGTAGTAATCCTCCTGTCTCAGCCTCCCAGCACTGGGATTACAGGCATGCACCACCATGCCCTGTTTCAGTGGCCAGCACAGCATGCCCTGTGTTCTGGGGCCAGCAGGGCCTGCAGTCCTGGGGATCGAACCTAGGTCTTTGCATTTGCCAGGCAGGCCCTTAGATTGCTGAGCTATCACCCAGACCCCCCTTTCATTTTTTACTTTATATGTGATACCTCTATTTCCCAAAGTGGACATGTCATTTTATACTATGCACTCACATCAGGAATGTGTCAGCAGACACTCCCATGGTGCAATCGATCAGTGAGCGGTACTTGTAGAAATGCATCAGCATTCTAGTTGTCCACATCTTCACCAATGTTCAGTCTTGGCTCTTTCTATTTCTTGCCATTCTCATGGGCAAATAGCAATATATCACTAAAGTTTTAATTTTCATTTCTTGAATGATTAATGATGCACTAACAGATTTCTTTTCATGCATGTATTGGACATTTGTGTAGCTTTAATGTAACATTCTTTGGCCACATTTTAGTGTTTCTCTTTTGTTATCGATTTGTAGGAGCCATTTCTATAAGTCATATATATATGTATATACATATTCACAATATATAATTATATATATATATATATATTATACAAAGCCACCTAGAGATATATACATACATAGAAAACTAGATTTCTCTCAGACTGAGGCTTGCCTTTTCATTTTCTTGTACATATATTTGATAAATGGAGCTATTAAATTTTGATGAAGTCTAATTTATCAAGTTTCTCTGTTCAATTTAGTGCTTTCATACCTTTGCTCAGATATGTTTGCCTATCCCAAGGTTGTGAAGATATTCCAAACAGTGTTTACCTTTGTATTGTGGTTTTCTAGTGACATAAGAAAAATGGAAGAAAAAAAAGAAAGAAAAAAAGTAAGATGGAAGATTAGAGTAGAAAAGTACTTTGGAGTGGCTTTAGTTATTTCTAGAGTTGGAGCTCAGTGAATTTTGACTGTCTGAGCATTCTACAAGTCTAGATCTTAGTTTTCCTTCCCTAGAAAATAGACTTAGCTGTAAAAGGCTCATCATCAAAGACTTAAGAGGTTAATAAAATTAAACATCCCTGGCTAGCAAGATAGCGCAGCAGACTAAGTGCTTGCTTAAGCAAGTGCAGGAACCACGGTTTGATTCCCAGCAACACATGGCCACTGAGACCTGGTGTGGCGGTGCATGCCTGCAGGCCCAGCACTCTGGGGCTGGAAACAGGAGGATCACTATGAGTCCAAGATGCATAGTGAGACCCTGTACCAAATATGTACAAAATAAATAAATAAAATTAAAGATCCTCAAACATATAATTCTACACAGTCATGAAGGAGGCACACAAGGACCCCAAGACAAAGCAGAGAAAACACTATAAGTCAAAGAAGGAAAACAATGGAAAAAGCCTTGGATAAATTTTGAGTCACAAGTGTTAAAATTTCCAGGATACTGGTGGTTTATATATAATTCCTAGGCTGTGTTTGGATCAAACTCCTACCCTGAAGAGCACATCTGGTCCTCATGTTGAATTAGAAGGCCAGCAACAGGACAGCATGACCATTGATAGGCTATATTTATCCCAAAGGATGTTTTTCTTCTCTGAGCCCCAGAACGTACAACCAACTTGCTGTGATTCAAAAACAATGATTATTTTCTCTTTGACCTTTTGATGACTTAAACTTTGAAGGGTTTTCCTCAAGACTAAATCATCCAACACAATTTCTGTTAATATTTTGTTGTTTATTCTTTTACTTCCTATATAGTTTTATGGTTTTTGTTGTTGTTGTCAGTAATTCCATGGATACTTTTTTGTTGTGTGTATTTCATGGGCTTTTATAAGAATTTCCTGAATGGCTTCTTTTATATTGTTTATTTTGGCTTCCTCCTAACTTGGAGTTTCAGAATTGTGCAGGGCATCCTCACTTAGGAATATGTTGTGTTTTTCTACTGGGCATAGTGGTGCATGCCTGTAATCCCAGCACTTGGAAGGCTAAGGCAGGAGGATTGGTGTGAGTTCAAGACTAGCCTGGGCTACAAAAGTGAGCTCAAAAGGACAAAAAAAAAAAAAAAAAAAAAGGAGTATGTTGTGTTTTTAAGTTCAAGAGGGTAAGATGTCCAGATGCAAAACAAAGGTCTGTAAGCTGTATGTAGTTGAGCGACTGGGGCAGGAGCAGCGTGGAACACAGCCTTCACATGTGAGACTGTCCCTTTGGAGACCTGTGCCCCTAGGTCCAGCCTAGGTGATCACAAGAGTCTCTTCATGGCCGTTCCACTCCCTGTGCTTGGAGAAAAGTCCTGAATAAATCACTAGTGACCCTGAAGGACAATCAAGGTCGGCAAAGGTGAGTGAATATTAGGAATTGTGTTCTGTGGGTGAGCAATTTGGGATTAGTTGCTGGATTCCCTAGACTAACAGGAAAACTGATTTGCATGTTCACTGACTGTTTTAACTTTTCCTTTATGAACTGTCTATTCCTGTTATTTTCAATCTCAGTTGTCTATTTTCAATTTATAAGTCTCTCAATATATTATAGATATAAATTTTGCACATATCACATGGAGTAGAAATATATGTCTTAATAATATTTTGTTTTCAGATATTTTCAGTTAAATATGAATGGTTTAAAATAAACATAGCAATGTAAGTCTGTCTTTTCTTTTTGGCTTTCTCCTCTCATTAAATTTGTTCCCTGTACTTCTGAGGTGGACACATAGTCCTTGGAACAGGCTGGATAGATACAGAAGCACTTCCTCCTTGCCATCTTCTGTTTTAAAAACTGAAAAGCAAAAACAGTACATTCTGCTAAGAATGGCCATGTCTAACAGCCCTGAGCAAATAGTGGTAGGATGAAGTCTCAGGGGAGTAAAAAAACACAGTCCAATGGAGAGAAGAAGCCTTCTCACCGTCTCATTCATTCTTGTTTCAGAAAGAAGATGAAAGTGTACCTACAACCTGGGGAGCCACGGGACAAAAGCTGCATGCTAAGGCCTGAAGAACAAAAAGAGATAGAAGGAACCTGGGTCCTTGGTGGCATCTTTGATCCTTGGACAGTCTGTCTTTGGAATTATTTGTCAGAAAATAATTCTCCCAGGTGCTTAAGCCCTTGTTTCTGGAGCTTCCCACTAGTCACAGCTCAAGCCATGCCTACCTTGTTCCACTTCCCAAATTAACTTCTAGAATTCTCATTACTTTATTTTTTACATTTGTCTTTAATCCATCTTAATTTATTTTTGAGTATGCTGAGAGATATGGGCCCAATTTTATATTCTTCCAGATGGATAACCAGTTGTGCCAGCATCATTTATCAAATCCTACTGAATAAAAAAAAATTCCTTTTATGTTAAATTTTCCTATACGCTATGATCTGTTTCTCAAATTTTAGTCTGTTCTACCCATCTAATTGTCATTATTTGTGTCAACAAAATGTGGACATAGCTGTGGCATCTTCTTAATATTTTAGTACATAATAAGGCCATTTTATCTTTACTATTTTTATTTCAAATATATCTTAAATCTATTTTCAGGCATTCTACCACATGAATTTTAAGATCCCTTATTCCAATTAAAAATAACCCTAACTCAGTAGGATTTTATGTGACAGCCTTGATTTCTGCACTTTCATTTAGTGTGAACTGACACGCTTATCATATCAGTCTTCCTACCCAAGAAATCTTTACGTTCATTCAGATCTTTTTTATGTCTTTCAGTAATATTTTCTATATGTCTTCATATGAGTCCTATGTGTGTTTGTAAAGTTCATTCCAAAGAACATACTGCTTTTTGCCCTTGTCATGTACTTTTTTCTTGACTTTTATATTTAGCCAATGGTTGTTTAATAACATGCATCAGTATTATTCTAAGCAGTTTGTATATATTTACTCATTTTTAATCTTAAACTATATGATGATCTACATATAAGAAAACTGAGGCATAGAACATTAAGCAATTTGTCCAGGCAATTTATTCAACAGTGGGATGTGCTACTCAGCTAATGAACAGCAGGGCTGGGATTCGAGTGCAGTCAGAAGCCGTGGTCTCAACGCTTACTCTTTATTGCCCGTGTTGTCTCTATATTTATCTAGTATTCATTCAAGTACCAAATTCACTTCAGATTCTATATCTTTATTTCTGGTGACATATGGCTTTTTAGGTATATAGTTGTATCCTTAACAAAACTGTTGATTTTAACCTTCCTCAAAACATACTCTTTTCTTATTCCAACTGCCAAAACAGCTAGAAAAAATTTGAATAGTAATGGTACGTGAACGTTCTATAGCCTCTAGATTTTAATTACAGTGTCCATTTAGAATGCTTCTAATTTTTTTTTAAAATATGGAACTCTTCACGAATTTGCGTGTCATCCTTGTGCAGGGGCCATGCTAATCTTCTCTGTATCATTCCAATTTTAGTATATGTGCTGCTGAAGTGAGCACTAGAATGCTTCTAATTTTTGAAAGATCATTTTAAATAAAAGATCCACAACATCAAATAATTTGAAATAGGACTATCATGTAATTTTTTGTTTAAATTGGTGGATGTTATTATTTATTTATTTGAGTCAGCGTCTCACTATGTATTTCAGGCTGACCTTGACCTCACTCCGTAGCGTTGGCTGGCCTCTCACACCTGGTGATTCTCTTCTGTCAGCCTCTCGAGTGCTGGGACTCAATGTGTGCACCGCAAGCCCTGGCAGTGAGTCCTATTTCTATAAAGAATGGTTTCCAAACTTCATCTAAAACTGTTTCGCCATCCACTGATAAGATAATTTTTTCTGCTTTGATTTATTCATCTAATTATGCTAATAGGTTTCCTAACCTTGAAGAAACCTTGTGTCTTCAGCAAGGATTAGTAATCACTTGTTATTAATTTGATGTGAGATATTATTCTTTTTATATATTGCTGAATCCTTACATGAAAATAGTTGTTTATAATTTTTGCGCACATATTGAGCAGCAATTTTGACTTACACAGATTTTTTTTTTTTACTTTTGTTAGTAAGGTTATTCCAACTTTGTAGCACACATTTTGATGCCATTAACTTCGGGGAGGGGATTTTATATGGTGCTTAATAATTTTTTGAATATTGAACTTACTTAAATGTACTTTGAAGGTTATATAAAATTCATTTAGGAACTTATCTGTTTGTGTTTGACATTTGTTAAAGTTGTAATAGGTTTTTTTTTTAATCAAGATGGTACTGAAGTTGAAGAAGGAAGCCCCTGCCCCTCTCAAAGCTGAAGCCAAAGCAAAAACTTTGAAAGTCAAGAAGGCCATGCTGAAAGGCATCCACAGACACAAAAAGAAGACACAAAGGTCACCCAGCTTCCGCCGTGCCAAGACAAGACACTGAGGCTCCAGAAGCAGCCCAAATACCCTTGGAAGAGCACCCTAGGGAGAAATAAGCTTGACCCCTATGCCAACATCAAGTTCCCCGGGACCACAGAGTCAGCCATGAAAAGGTTCAAGCACAACACACTTGTGTTCATTGTGGATGGCAAAGCCAATAAACACCAGATCAAATAAGCTATAAAGAAGCTCTATGACATTGATGTTGACAAGGTCAATACCCTGATGCAGAGAAGAAGGGATATGTTCTATTGCCCCCTGATTATGGTCATTCGATGTTGCCCACAAAACTGGGATCATGTCAACTGAATCCAACTGACTCATTCTAATATATACATTGGTTTGTGAGGTTTTTTTTTTTTTTTTTTAATTTTTTTTTGGTTTTTGAGTTAAAAAAAAAAAAAAAAAGTTGTAGTAGGGATTGAACCCAGGACTTTCACATTGAGCTATTAACCTAGCCCTTCTTTTCAATTTTTTTTTTTTTTTTTTTTTTTTTTTTTTTTTTTTTTTTTTTTTTTTTTTTTATTTTGATATAGGCTCTTGCTAAATCACTCAATTTTCCAGTCTTGGCTTGAACTTACATTCTACCTGCCTGAGCCTCCCGAAGTACTGAGATTACAGGCATGTGTCACAATGCCTACTCTTAATCTGTCTCTGTTTAAGGTGCTTCTTTTAATTATCTTTCTAATTTCTTTTCAAATTATTGGATTTTACAAGTTTTCCCCATGTCCTACCATCATTTATATTAATCATACCTTGTAAGAAATAATGATGTATTCTAGAGTTTTTAAGCTCACTGCTGAAACAGTCCCATTTTGTTGGTACTCTTCTGTACCTTTTCTGTATTCTCTTTTTATTCTAATTATTCTTTAATTAGGATTAGGAGAGGCCATCTACTTCATTAGAATTTTGCGAGAATCAGCTTTTTTGTTTGTTTTTAATTTCAGCTTTATCTTGATTATTTAACCCTCCCTATTTTTTAAGGTTTATCTTCTTGATATTTATTCATTTGAAAATATCTAGTAAATGGCTTTCTCATTGATTTTCAGTACTAAAATATATTCCTTAAGTGTATTTTTATATTACTATTATTTCTACTATCTTGCATAAGCTTAGAAAAAATTTATTTTCATTTATTTTTTTTAATTTATTTTTTTTAATTTATTTTTTAAGGTTTATCTTCTTGATGTTTATTCATTTGAAAATATCTAGTAAATGGCTTTCTCATTGATTTTCAGTACTAAAATATATTCCTTAAGTGTATTTTTATATTACTATTATTTCTACTATCTTGCATGAGCTTAGAAAAAATTTATTTTCATTATTTTTTATTGTTTTTTAAACCATAATCAAGGAACACCATAATCCACAGGAGAGAAATGTTTTGTATTTGAGTTTTTGTAGCCTATTTCTAATGTTGCAATCAAATACTTTGACTTACAAAATCCTTTCTGAATGTTTTTTGTGTTTATGATTGTGCCTAAATATATAATGTTTCTGTAATTATTGCATACAAACATGAAACACTATATTTTTTTACCTTACCTTATAAATTTATCCATCTGTCTATCTATCTATCTATCTATCTATCTATCTATCTATCTATCTATCTGTCTGTCTATCCATCTGAGTCATAAATAAATGTGTTTTAATTTTTAATGGTAAACTGGAGATTGGGTCCAGGTCCTATGCACTGAGCTACATCTCCACTTATTGTTTATGATGGAGTTTCAGTAAACTGCTCTCACTAGACTAAAACTTGTGGTCTTCCTGTCTCAGTCTCCCACAAAGGTGAGATTATAGATGTGCACTACCTAATACATCCCTAAAAGTTCTGATTAATATTATGCAATTATCTTAGTTTTGTCTTCTAGATAAGTCTGATTCTGAAGGAAGTAAATAAAAATATCTCACTGTAAATGTTTCCTTCTCTTTTCAACCTAATAGTTCTTGCTTTATAAGTTTGCCTATTATATTGTTTAATGTTTGCAATTTAAGAGTGCTCACTGTGTAGTGGTCCTCTTCACCCAGTTTAATATTTATAATAAATTCTAACATTCCTGCTGTTAATACTGCCATGCTTACCTTCTTTCTGCTTGTATATGCCTGACCTTATATTTTTGAATCTCATTTTTCCATTTTAGTGTATTTCTTATAGATACTAATAAATTTTATAAATCAATTGACTAGTTTGTTGCAACTACATTTACCGTTCATATAGGTAGTATAGATTTTATCTCTTCCATCTCATTTTATGATTTTTCATAATTTTTCTGTTGCTTCTTTCCTTTACCTGGGAGCTGTTTGGGCTAATTTGTCCAGATCGCTATTCATTCCCTTTCTCCCTGCTAATTAGACAGGTCTATTCTGCTCTTCTCATTTCACTAATGATTACTTTCCCTTTCCTGACATTCATATTCAAATATGTTTTTCATTATTACAGAAATGCAAGATAGCAATCATTTCCCACCACTAAAGTTCTATATCATAACCGATCCCACTTGTTGTTCAGCTGAGATAAAATTCTGAGCACTTCTACTTTTCCCTCCACTCCTCCAACTTCTGGCTTTCATGGGGATTGCTATGGGTGTTTAGTTCCGCTGTCTGCTAACATCTCCCTTGCTGCACTTCCCATTTGCAGACACTCTGCAATCATGTGAGGTGTTGCCAGATGTGGGGCCACAGAGCGGCTGCCTCATCGCCGTCCTCACCAAGGCTTGATTCTGTTGCAGTTGGTGTTCCTCCTCTAATGCTGTGGTGTACAAAGTAGGTCCAGTCTCTGAGTCTTTGCATTTCCTAAATACCTGTTACTCATTTTGAGAGAGGAATGGTATTTATAGAGGTTCAGGACATGCTCCCCCAAAATATGACATTTAAGAAGACCACAAAGGCAAAAAGTCCCTCTCGCTTTCCCCTCACTATTTTCCCTTTAATCCTTTTTTCCTAAAGCAGCTCATAAGCATGGTATTGTGCTAGCCACTTGGCAGGTAGCTTGAAAGGCAGTCACCCACAATGCAAGGGGAGACTGCTGACCCTTTAAATGACTTGTGCATGTTCCTTCCAAGCTGTTTTTGTTGCTTTTTTGTCCCAACAATGGCATCCAGAGAAGCTCACAAGGAACTGGCCAAAGCTTTTATTCTGACTCACTAAAGTAACCTGAAGTAAATATAGCTCAGTGGCACAGCACTTGCCTGGTAAGCACAAGGTCCCGAGTTCCACTCCTGGTACCAATAAATACATTTAAAAAACAAAGTACATGTTGCTCATTATAATACTAAATGCTTTGCTCAGATGCAAATGATTTGGCTGAGTGAATCAGTCATCTTTCAAACTACTTGCATGCCATGGTCCTGGGTACATACTACAGGAGAGCCGAGGCTGTTTTTCTAACATTCTTCTGTTTCTTACTTGGCGAAGGCCAACTCTAGCACCTGGAATAGTACATAAAAGCTGGACTGAGCTGGAGATGGCAGCTCAGTGGCAGGGTACTTACTTGCTTAGGGGCCCCCAGATCAACGCCAGCAAGGGACTTTTTTTTTTAAAGACTGGAGCTCAAGATGCAGCCCGAAAGGGAAGTGGGGACTCAGGGCTTAAGCTACATGCCCTACCCTCAGCGCTTTCTAATATTTAGTTTGTAAAGGATGGCTTTTCCTCTAGCATTTGATTGTCATCATTCATTTAGCTGGTGTTTTACTGTTGTCCTTGGTTTTCTATAGTTCTTGCTACAATGTGTTATTTAGATCCAAGTTGTCTTCTCCAGAACTTTTTTTTCTTTTATATTTCTTCAGGGCTTCTGGGAGCTGCATTTTCTCCTCTTTGTTCTGTCTCTCTAGCAGAATTCCCAAATTAAAGCTGAATTATCCTTGGACCAACAAACCATGGCTTAGAAAGCAAAAGCCATGCTTGGGAAGCTCAGAGCTACTCATTGCAATGAAGAGAAGGCAGGTCCTAAAGAGAAGACTGGTAGGGAGCAGAATCAGGCGGTGAGGGGAGGCTACCATGAGTCACGCCCCGCAGCCAGCAGACGCCTGTCTGTGTCAATCTGCCTTCCCCAGTCCTTCCTTTTCTCGCAAATGCATTTTCTATTTTTATTTCAGTTAAATATAAATCTGGATATGGATATGATTCTGTTGTGTTTTTTTTTTACATTTAAAAAACAATAACCTGGGTGTAATGGTGGATGCCTATAATCCCAGCACTTTGGGAGCTGAAGGAGGAAATGACAAGTTCAAGTTTATCCTGGGCAATTTAGTGACTCAGTGAGATCCTTTCTCAAAAATAGAAGAATAAACCAATTACTATTCATGGTGCCCTGTGCAAACGCAATGTGTCCAGCCTTTAGTACCAAACAAACAAGCCAACAACCTTCCTCTCCACGGCCACCCTACAAATTAAGAATCAGTGATTCTCTTTTCATTTAAAACTGTTGAGATTCTCAACCCTACACCAACTGCTATTAAACACTCTGTGTTAGGACTATCTTAGAGGTGGCTATTTTTAGGGTTTGGTTCAATGGAACAAAAGTATTGTCATTTCAAAATCCACACCTATGGCTAACATCGCTTATTGGAGTTGGTAAGAACTCCTGTTTCGTCATGAATACTCCAGGCACATACAACCCCTAGCAAACTGCAGCAGAAAAAAAAGAGCACAGTGCATCTTTTATTTTATCACTTCTCCAAATCAACCATGGGTTGATCTGGCGCAGCTGTCTCGTAAGAAGTATGTGTTAGACCTGATGGGATAAATTCTCTTCAAAGATGAATCAAAGACAATAGTCCCCAAGAATGCAAAACATGTCATTGTTACTTGATTCCCATCACACCTAAGAGTTCCCCAGCTGCTGAAAGCGCATCTACTTCCATCACCCATAAGCCTCAGGAACAGTTTTAAATAGAGAGAAATCTATGTGTGATCCAGCCAAATTACACAGTACTGTGAAAATGAAATCATCCTCGGCTTTACGATATCTAAATATAACATGTAATTAACAGTCGTCACCTGCCAGTCAAGAAAGCCATAAAAATGGTTAAAATTAAGTCTAATGATAGGCCACAAAAATGGTTGATAAAAATAAAAAATACTGTATTTTTAAAATTTTAATTCTCTATGTAAATTGTATTAACAAGGCCTCTGCGTCCCCCCTTCTGCCTTTCCTGTGTCATTCGAGGAGTGAGCAGGACAGAACTGATGTGCGGTTTCAAAACTCCTTTGGCAAGCTATATTAGCACAATTCTTTGGAATTGTTTCAAAGATCTCTGGCTATTATTAATATTTTTAATCTTTCATTTTTATTATGTGTATGATGTCAGGAGCTGTGTCAGGAAGCACATTTTGTCAATTAAATAATTAATCCCACAGCATAATAGTCAGTAAGGAAAAATTGACATTTGTCAGGTTCAAAGAAAATGAAAGCCTGGGAGGATTTTTCATTATGCTTGTTCAGAAAAAAAAAAAAAAAAAAAATCTGCGAGTCGACTTCTCTTACTCACTTTTCTCTTACACCTCCCACTCCAGCTACACATACACTCCACATCCAGTGAAGGGGGAAATGTATTTCCAACTTTCTATTGCCCTCATCCTCACCCAGCTTACAAAGATGAATTTGACTTTCTATAGATGTCTTGAATTTGCTCGTTTTTCACTTTCCAACCCCCTCCAACTATCTAAATGAGGAACTGAAGAAAACTGATTCTGCTATGCCAAAAGGCAATTTTGACACTGCATGTCCTGTTGCTCCTGTTTTATGCACGGACAGCTGTGCAGAGATTCCTAGCCCAAACACTAGTCACGGTTGGGTGAGGGTTTGAGTCTCTGCTCCCTACACACCAGCCCCGGGATCTCCAGGACTCAGACATCTGGATCTAGGAGGCTATTCGATCCCAGGACCTACCTCAGCAGGTGCCTGGGCACGCTGCCTGCTTAGCGCATGCCAATTGCAAGGTGTTCTACACAGCAGCTACAGTCAGCAGCACACTGGGGCTTTTAATAAATCCTAATTTTAAGAGCCTGGCGAGTGACTCATAGCACCATCAAACACTGCACTTTCCTTTTTCTCTTCACTTCTGCTCTTAAACTTCTTCTCACTACCCCATTCAGCCTATGGATGAAAGACCTCCATCTGCTGTCTGGCTCGTTTCTCCTTCCTATGGCCGTTTTCCTTCTCTAGTCCTTGGCTTGCTGGAAGCTGAGTAATAGGACTATCTGGTCCCCTACAAACTTCAGTTCCAGGGTTTCCACAGATGGTATCACCAATGTCGTCAACAACAGTCTGCACTGGATTAACGCTGCCTAGGAGGTGAAAATTTCAGTGAGCTATTTTTAACCTGTTTAAGCATCCTCCACTCTGCCAAAACTAAATGCTTGCTTGGAGTGGAGAAGAGCCTCCCCAGCGCATTGCCACATGTGCTGGTTTTGCTCCTAAAAGTATTTCACACTGTAGGTTTGCCCATCCCCCCAGCCGGGCACTAAGCTGTTATTTGTGTTATAGAAAGTGAGACTTTTACTGGGTTTTAACCACATATATTTCTGTGCTACCTGTGTTTCCTTAATTGGTAAAAAATGTACACTGATCATCTATTTCTGCCATGTAGACAATGTAAAACAATTGAGTTTAGAATTGCAGTGCATAGTAAAATGAATTGAATACATATTTAGAATACATACCTCGAATATATATTTCAAATATGTCTTTTGTTTGTCCTTTTAAAAATGAATTTAAAATCATAAGCAGTTTTATCCTTTGCTATAGAACTTGATATCAGTAATTAATAAGACATGCTTTAGTGAGAAAAATCTGTCTTTAGAATATCAAAAAATTTTTTATAAACTTGTTTCTTTTTATTTTTTTAAATTAATTAATTTATTTATTTTTTTTGGTGGGACCAGTGTTTGAGCTCATGACCTTGCACTTGCCAGGCAGGCACTTGTGCCATGAAGCTATCTCCTTGTCCCCTCATAAACTTGTTTGGGTGAAAAATATTATCTCCCTGTTGTTAGAATGGCTCTTTTCACAATGCAGGAAAGAAAAGAATCATGGAACCCTTTCAGATTTTGGAGTAATTTGTTACATTATTGTTTCTCCTCAAATTTGTTCTTGTCTGATATAAAATTTTAAGTCACACTGTCTGTGAGGTCATTGGAAAAGGATCAGTATATTCATTATTATTTAAGTTTCACCTATTTTTCTCCTTTCCTGATTAAAGTAGCTAAGGGACACTAAGATTTTGTAAAGCACAATATAAACATAAAAGTATTTCACTTTTATTAGTAAAAAGCTTGCCCAAATCTCAAGGCTATTTATATGAAATACAATCTAACTGCATACCTAACTTAAAAACTACTGTCTTAAACAGAAAATTAATGAACAAAACATAGCAAGTTACATTACAGGAAGCCAGGATGTGTGAATGTGCAACCTGCATGTGTCAGGGTGCTTCAGATAAAGAAAGTGACACACTTTAGTGCAGACACTTGGGTAGCAGGCACTTGCGCAGAGCTGGGCTGGCTGGATCAGATTATCTAGGATAATAATTCTTGCTTTCTTAACAGGGACGGATGAATTTTCTTTTCTACAGCTTCTGTGCTCCAGTCTAACCATAAAAGCAATGTTTATGAGTGCTTTCATTCAACTGAAAAGAAGCCCTAGAGACTTGAGGCTCAGCCTTATGCACACATACTGTGGCTGTGGGTAGAACTGGAAACCTCACATACACAGCAAATGTGCTGCTATGGGATTCTTCTCTATGTGCATTACTCTTGTCTGAGAGCCACTGTGCTATTGGTAGCTTTCTAACTCCAGCCTGGAGTACTGTGTGATCATCTAAGATCTCCAGTTAGGACTATTGGATAGGACATCAAAACTACAAATTAATCATGTCACTCTCTGGTAAAAATGTGACACAAGTTAGAAACATTTGAGCATGCCTTGTCTTACTAGAACAATTACCTACCTTGTCTAGTATACTCGTCTGCTTCTCTGTGAACCAAATCCTTTACTCTGTTTCCATAAAGCAGGCGTGAGGAATCGTGATCAAAAGCTTTCAAGGTTTCACTGGAACTATAGGACTTCTGCGTAGGGACCCTACACTCTTCATTGTCTGCTGAGGAATTTGTATACCGGCGTTCTTTTTCTCGTCTGCCCTTGGTCAAGGAGCAATAAGGCCTACGTTCTTTAACATCCATACTTCATTCCTTCTGTGTGCACATCGGTCCTGCTTGTTACAAATTATGCTCAGTGTTCAATTCTCATTGGCCTCTCTGTAAAGATAAAAGGTTGGCATGATGTCAGCATAATATTCATCTAAAAACTGACTAACCTCTATTGTTCTCTGTCTGGAGAGTGGTAGAAAACTATAGCCTTGCCTATCTTGGAATCTTGCTTTCAACAAGAAATTAGTATCTGTACAATCTGTCTAAAACATTTAGTAGCACCAAGAGGTGAGTCATATTTTCTGTTAGTGAGAGTTATTATACACATTAAGCTACTATAACTGATTTTTCATATCAACAGAAATAACTTAAGATGAAGCTCAAGTTTCACTATGGAAGCTAGCTAAAAATTGGCTTCAGTAATTTGTTAAATTTTCCACAATGGAAAAGTTTTCTGTGATAGCACTCTTTCCATTCAAAAATATATTATTTTCTTTTTCTTGCAAAGATTGACACTATTTTTTCTTGTTCATTTTTTTTTAAAATCACGAACAAATTGGGAGTGTCTTACAAAGAGTTTGGTGAAACACATCACCCATTTCATTCATTTTTGTAAAGACTTTTCCTTCAGAGGGCATATCTTTTGTGTTTTAAAGACCTAAAAGTCTTGGACTGCAGAAAAAGATGGTCCTCCTCTCATACTGCTCTTCTTAAAACTCTTTTTCCTCTCTAGGAAATGAATTTAATCAGCGTACTCTGATATTTAAGGCAATTCAAGAGGCTAATTTGATGGGGACAGTTTCCTGCAACTGCCAGTAGTAAGAGTAACTGAGAAG
Source organism: Myocastor coypus (assembly GCA_004027025.1). Lineage (NCBI taxonomy): Eukaryota > Metazoa > Chordata > Mammalia > Rodentia > Myocastoridae > Myocastor > Myocastor coypus. Next base: position 46,337 of record PVJA010010962.1, read on the forward strand.
GAGCAAAGCAAATTGTATTTCTCTGCCTAGCTATTTTCTTTTTCCCAAATCTGCTGAACTGACAGTGGTAAGGGCAAGAGGAATAAGCTCTGCAGCAGCAGATCTGGGGCCTGGAAGGGGGCAAGTTGCCCAGAGCCAGTCTGCATTTTAAATGGCTCTGTTTTGGCTTTATTCTTTCCCATTTTGTTCTTCATTTCAATCTGGAGATCCCCGACTATTTAGTCTTCAGCCCTCTGTTTTTCCCCCACCCTAACTCTGCCTTTCTAAATCTATTTTTTATTTCAGTGATTCCATAATCAACTTGAAATAAATGACTGCTGGCTTTGGTTCAGGTCTTTGGTTCAGCATCATTATAGCTGTGAATTCTATTTTGGTATTTTCTTCCACGTAGGGTCTCTCTTCCGAAGAGCCTCTCTCCCACTCTTCATCATTGGCTATCATTAGACACATCACACAGTTCTTTAATGTGCTTCCAACTTGGAGCCTTGTGACTGACTCTGATTCTCCCATGTCGGCTCAGCTTACATGGAGTTGTCAACAAGTCTTGGTTTTTTCGGCTTAGCATTACAACATTTTATATCTCACACTTTCCAAAGTTTGCCTTCTATCCAGCTACAAAAAAAAAAAAAAAAAAAAGAAAGCGGAAGAACACTCTGGGCTGAAAGGACCACAGGTTGTCAGATACTGTACTTGGAAAGGTTTGGACTACTCCTTCATGGTACGTCTTCAACAAAACTGTATCTCTCCCATCCAAACGATCAAGAAAGAGTTCTTCAGATGGTGTCCCCCAGTTCTCTGCTATTTTCCTGAGCTGAGCTGTCAAAGTAGCTACTAATATTATTAGTTGAGCACCTTGATTTCTCTACCTTTTGCTTCTTTTCCATGACTCTTCAAGATCAAAAGGCTAAATCTGGATGTGGAGATGTGTGTTTATAATGACAATTAATGAGGAGGATGAAGCCAGAGCATTGCACAAGGCCAGCCTGGGCAATATAGCAATAATTAACAAAAGAAACTTAAAACAATGTTTTCCATTGATATCTTCTGTTTCATTACTCACTATTCTATTCTATTCTATTTACTTATTTATTACTTACTTATTTGTGGTACTGAGGATTGAACTCAGGACCTTACACTTGCCAGTCAAGTACTTATTCTACTGAGTACTTATAATGATTCTGAAACCCAACTCTCTATTGCTGAAAATTTTTGTATTATGCTTTTGCAGTCAATTAAAAGGTTTTTTTATGATTATTTACTTTTGAGTCATGTGGCCTTTTCTCTAAAGAGGACAAAACTATTTTGGAAAGAAAATTTTTGTTGAGCTTAGACATTTTGATGATATTACCACAAAATTATCTCACAGCCCTTAGAAACTGAATTCCTAATTGTAGCTTTTCTTTAAGGTTAAGGTCATAAAGTTTTAAAGTATGTTGATGGAGTTATTTTCACAGAACCAGGATTAAGACAAATAAGTTTAATCTTTTTACTCCAGCAAACACAAGTTATTTTAGATAAATATTTTCTCAGAAACTGCCATGTGTTTAGAGTCCCTTCTAGAAGCTGAGGAAGCAGGCATGAATAAAATAATGCCCTTGTCTTTACGGACCGTACACACGTTCAGGCTGTGTGTGTGTCAGGAGCATCTTTCCCTGTACAGATGCTGTAGAAAACTCACAGGAGGGCCCTGTTTAGACCAGGCTCCTACACGAGGTCCCACAGACCAAACTAGAAGTCAAAATAGTGTCACCTTGCAGATGCTCACCAAGAGGAAACTAAATTGTTATTTATATTCCCTGCCCTGCAGAGAAAGTGAAAACTGCCCAGTTTCCTAAAGAAGCCATTTCAACCAATAAGATAGCGATGCTGCTTTTGCCTTACTACTTCAAAGAAAAAGTAATCTAAACTGATCTGATGTTAATCAAGCAGTTATTTTTCTATTGTTCTACCTTTTTCTCCTCACCTTGTAAGGATGGTGAGGAAAAAGAGAAAGTGACTGATCCGCCTTTTGTGTTTTGCTTATATATTTTTTCCAGCCTTTCTTTGTTTATTAAACCAACTTCTGTCTGCTTAACCTATTGAAACACTGATTCTATTTTTTTTTTATGTGGGGTGGGGGGCGGCTCAGTCTGCCCTGAGGGCGGGGCTGACGTTACAAGTGGTGCCAGGGTTCTAACTTCGGGGTCCCCTGTGCCTGCCTAAGTTTGTCTAAGCAGGAGCATTAGACTGCTGAGCTATCTTGCTAGTCCCAACTCCATTTTATGGAATGAAGAAGTGCCTGATTCTAGAACCCTAAGATGTAGCCATCCATTGGCTTTAATGATCTCAGTGATCTTTAAACTAAATTGTTGTCATTTTGTTCTTTAACAGATTGAATAAAAACGTCTAAGCTCAAAAGAAATTGTATTTCCAAAATAGTTTTGTCCTCTTTAGTGAAAAGGCCACATAACTCAAAATTAAATAATCATCAAAAAAAACCTTTCAATTGACTGCAAAAGCATAATACAAAACTTCTCAGTAATAGAGAATTGGGTTTCAGAATCATTATAAGATTTTCACTCCTTGCCTTAAGCTGGTACTCATTTTAAAATAAATGTTGATGAGAATGGGGCTTTAAAATTCATACCCTAAAGTATGGTACTTTGCCCTGATGAATAATTTACTTTTAAGGGCCAGTGAGATGTCTCAGTGGTCTAATATGCCTGCCTGCTTAGGAAAGTTTAGGCAACTGAAAGGACTGCGGTTCGATCCCTGGCACTACATGCTGTGCCAGCCACACCCTCAGGGCAGGCTGAGCTGGCCATAACATAAATAAATAAAGATTTTTTAAAAAAATTTTTAAATGATTAAAAATTTACTTTTGGATGTAAAGATGAATTATCTTTACTGTATAGTTTTCGTCATATAATTTTATAATCTTGCAAATCAGATAATCACAAATTTATCTAATTTGTCTACTATGATGTAAGTTCTTTAATATATCATCAAGATTAAAGCTGAAATTTTATAGTAATATTATCAAACTTTACAAATCAATGTTAATTAGATGTTAGCAAATTAGCAATTGAACAATAATTTTAGGCGCTTGAAAGCTATTGTTGTTTCTTCCTTTGGGGAGAGGTTACTAGAAGTTCAGAGTGATAACCACTGTCTTACAAGAAAACTTTAGTTGCTCTTGAACTTGATAGACTAGGGATGGTGAAGTTTTGAGAGGTAAGTGTCCAAACTGCAACCCAAAGCCCACATATTTACCACAGATTACCATACTGCAATTAAGCCTGAACACTAGTGTTTTGGTTTAGAAAAGAAGTAGTACATTAACATGTGTAGTGCATTAATCTATTTTGTCTTAAAAGAAAACAACTAACACACGTGCCATGGATTCTTCACCACTAATACTGACAATCTCTGGCACTGGCTCTCTGTGTTTTCATTATTTGCAAGCACCTCTTAAGTTCCATAATAAATCAAGGTACATTATTCAAATATATGATCAAAGACAGAGGCAGTTTGATCTTAGATATTCAAAACCATAAAGCCCTTTATATCTGCCATTCCACTTTTGTATGTAGCTCAAACTTTTCAAAGATTTAATCTACACTTGTAATGTTTGCAACTTCCGATATGCTTCTGATGGAAGTCAATGAGTTCAATATGACTTCAAAAGGCAGTTTTCTGTGTATCTCCTCCACTCAGGACTGAGGAAAAGAGGGTTAAGAAACGCAGCTGCTAAAGGGTGCTAAATTGTTGGAACACTTTGATGGTGACTGCATGGTCCTGTACAAAGAAGGGTCACCCAGAATACGTTCAGCATAAAGATCTTAATGAACAGGACATGAGCTGAATCAATGTAGGCAGAGCCTTTGAAAAATAAAGAAAGCTATTGGAAAGCTGACTAAAACTTTTGACTGAACTGGCAAGCACACAACAATATCAAACTGATTGGGTTAATTTTCATTCCCTCCTTGAAAATCAACTCAGTTACTAATCAGACTCCTCTGGAAGTCACAGCTGTTCTTAAAGCAAATTGCAATACTTAATACAGCTGGTACTGGCTTAGGTCAGTTAAGCTTAATTTTCTGAGTATCTGATGGTGCAAAAACAATAAATATTTAATAGAAACTATACTTTAAATTTTGAATTTTGATCTTTTCCTCGCCAGTACCTTGAGGTTCAGTACTGAATGTGTCAGTGCAGTGCACTGTGTGCCTAACCTCTGATATTCCACAGTTTTATGTGGTAAGGGGAGGCTTTGTTCACTTGGTTTTTTTCAGTCTCACTCAGTTGTCTAGGCTGTCCTCGAAGTGGCAATCGTCCTGTCTCAGCCTCCTGAGGGTTGGGATTAAAGGCATGCAGCATAACATCTGGCTTTTGAGTTATGGAATTTAACCCCATCGTAAGTCAAGAACACCTGTACTTTGAAAAAATATGTGTTGTACCAAATGTATGAGTGGGCCGGCTGTTCTTGATTTATGGACACTCATGTAGAATGTATCCTCTATTTCAGATATGGCATTTCAAGTTTTGCCAGAAAACTGAACAGTCTCATAATGTTAACATTTTCCTGATTCTAATGAAATATTTTGAAAGTGAGCCTTATTTTCATTTGTTTGTCCATCTTCAAAATCCTTGATGACTATGATTACAAGTTTTTTCAGTTTTATAACAAACAGCAAGCATGTCTAAAATCAATTGCAGTTTTAAAAGTCCCTGAGATGAAATAAGATCAAATATGCTGACCCAAAAAAGACTAAATAACTTGCTGGTCAAACTCATTCATGCTTTTGTTATCTATCTTCTGTAAGAATTTCAAATCCTTGTAAGTTATTTTGAATGCCTCTCTATGTAGATTGTCCTATTTGCTTAGAGTTTTACATTTTCATTAAAAATCATAAGTAGACTTCAGGCTTAAGAGAAACAATAATTTACTACAAAACATATTTTCTATTTTCTGTTTTTTTCACAGAACTGGGGACTGAACTCAGGACCTTGAACTTGCCAGGAAGGCACTTGTGCACCTGAGCTATCTCCCCAGCCCCTACAAAACATTTTAAAGATTTAAATTCTTTGGACACAAAACCAAGAAACATTCCCTTCTTGTTAGTCACAATTCACATTTCCCTAATAAGTTAATATTTATAAATTATTGGCAGTTATGTTAATCAACACTAAATATAATTTTGCATATACTATAAAAATTTCTAAGCGCTTCCTTTATTGAATGGTTAGATTAACACCAATTGAACACAAGAGGAAAATCAATTGTTATTGTTCATTTTAGAGGAAACTGTGTTTCCTGGGGCAATTTTACAAATCAAAGAACTAAAACAATTATTAAGTACAAAAATAAAATCATTTATAGTGTTTTTTTGTAACACTATATTCAAGCTTAAGTAGGAGTGGAGTTTGTAGCTTCAGATAGTAAAATGTAAGAGAATCTAATGATCCTGCTTGTGGTACAAAGTGAAAGAAAAGTTATCCAAGGAAAAATAGAAAAAAATGGAATCTACTCTGTATGAGTAACTTAAGTGAAGCTTGCTGTTAAGTGGCGATGATAAAGATGAAGTCTTGTGCTGCTTGAAGCCTAGGAATCAGGGGCATAAGATTTAGTCTCCTATGTCATACAACAAAATGAGCAGAATATCTGAAACGATGGTTCTCAAGCCCTAGACTTTGAGCAATGAAGGACAGTGAGGCTGGCACCATGAGAAGCAAACAAGGTAAGCCCTTGATCACCTCTGCTTACTGCCTTGATGGTTTCCAGACTGTGTCATACAGGAAGGAGAAACCCAAGCAGAGCTCAGCAGATGTTTTTAACAGCTACAGCTGGACCCAGTAGACTAGATAACAAAGATCTACAGGACCAAGTACTGGGCAAAGAAAGAGATGTATGAAGAAAGAATCGTGAAGGTCTTTGGAGGGTCATCACGTGTCTAGGCGACCACTGGAGGCCAGAGAAAGGAGTAGCTGAAAGGATGACAGTAGCAGTATCAGCAGGATGATAGCAGCAGTACTGCACCTTGGGAAAGATGAATATCCTTTCTGTGAGGAGCTATCCTATGGCAGGGTGTTTGCAGTATTCACAGTCTCTACCCACTAGACGCCTATAGCTCCCGCAATCATGACAACCAAACATGAGTCTGGGGCAAGCACGATCCCCTTCAACAGCATTAAATTAAGAGTAAAGAATCTAGGACTAGTTCAAAGATTAGTGTCTGATCCTACCTGCCATGCAGGGAAAGTTTAGAATTCAAGAATTTGTGAATCATGTACTTAGAAACTTCAAGTTCTTTCTAAGTACATGATTGTGGAGAATAATTAGCCTGAGACTAATCGTAATTCTTATCCTATGTAACAAACAAAATCAGAAAGGATGGAACTGTCTCCAAACTGCTTAGCTGCTTCATAAAAAGGCTCAAGAATACTATGAGAATATACAAACTTTCAATACTCAAACGATAAGATTTATAGTGCATATCATTAATTCAAAGATTATCAGGAACACAAAGGAGCAAGAAATAATGTAGAAAGAAATGAACTGAAATTGATCCAGAAGTGATACAAGTGTTAGAAGTAAGGACTTGAGAAGTTATTCATGCGAGTGTTTGATATACCAGCAAGATGGTTCAGCAGTCTAAAGTGCCTGCTTAAGGCAAGCTTAGGCAACCGCAGGGACTGCTGTTCCATCCCTGGCACCACATGCTGTGCCAATTCCACCCACAGGGCAGGCTGAGCCAGCCACAATATAAAAAAATAAATGAAGAAATGAAATATACAAAAAGAAGATTCAAAATTTCTAGAGGAAAACTACAATATCTGACAGAAAAAGTATGCTGAGTGAGATTAATAACAGGTTAGATGTTGTAAAAGAAAAGAATGGTGAACACTAAAATACTGATAGAAACCATACAGAAGAAAGCAGAGAAAAGCAATGGATGGATAGATAAATGAATAAGTCATTGGTGAGGGACAGAACTCTTCTAGAAGGCCAGTATGGATGTGAAGTACAGTCCCTAAAGGAAGTCTGATGGGTGGCACACAGCTGTGAACCCAGAATGTGGGAGGCTGAGGCAGTGATACAGAGAGGTTCAAGGCCAGCCAGCACTATGTCATGAAACTGTCTCAAAACAAAGGAAAGAAGGAAGGAAGGAAGGAAGGAAGGAAGGAAGGAAGGAAGGAAGGAAGGAAGGAGGGAAAGAAAGAAAGAAAGAAAGAAAGGCCAGCACTATGTCATGAAACTGTCTCAAAAGAAAGGAAGAAAGGAAAGAAAGAGAGAGAAAGAAAGAAAGAGAGAGAGAGAGAGAGAGAGAGAGAGAAAGAAAGAAAGAAAGAAAGACAGAAAGAAAGAAAGAAAGAAAAGAATTCTTTATTTTTAAGGCTTTTTAAAAAATGTATTTAGGACAGGGTCTACAGGGTCTCACTACACAGATTGGACTCATAGTGATTCTCCTGTTTTCAGCCTGCCAAGCACTGGGATTACAGTCACACACCACCATGCCCAGTCTTAGTTGCCCTCTCAGCATGCCCTAAGGGCAGGGCCAACAAGAAAAAAGAATTCTTGAGGGAAAGTACATATAAGTGTTAACAGAAAATATTTGAAAATATATAACTTAAAATTTTTCAAATTTAATAAACATTCTAAGCCTGTAGATCTCACAGGATCTCTTGACCCTGAGCCCAAGAAAAGTGAAGAAAACTACATCAAGGCATTAATATTATGACTAAAATTATTTACACCTGGGAATGAGGTCATCTTAGAAACAAACACACAAAGAATGCATATGATATATAGAGCTTTTCAATGGAAATAATGTAAACAAAAAAGCAGTAGAGAAGCATCTTTTAAGAACTGGAAAAAAAAAGTGTCCAGTGTTCTACACCTAAAATGTGTATTTCAAAAATTAAAGTGCAATATATACCTTTTGAGTTCTACAAAAGCTGATAAATCAGTAAACATCCATCTCAGGTTATATAAGGCATCCTTAAAGGGAGAAGAAGCGTGCGTCATACAGAAATATGAAACTTTGAAGAGGAGTGAACAGTACTTGAAAGAAGTATAAAGCTAAATTGTAAGTACATACTTTTCTTATTTAAATCTCCTTAAAATGTAGATCACTAAGCCCGATGATGCATGTGCATATAGAAAACTCACAGTGAGGACCAAACAGCAGGCCTGGCAGGCTCTGTGTGCTGCCAAGAGGCCTGAGAGAAAAGGTCAGCTCCGCCTGCACGGAGAAGGTGCCTGAGAGGAGATGGATGGGCAGGTAGATAGTCGGCTGGCCATCCTGCAGAAGTGAAAGCAAAGCCAGAAAGGCAGCGGGAAAGGACAGATCTCTGGGCAAAAATGTACAAGGATGGGGGAAGAAAAGATCAAAGGGCTGAAATGGCTAACCAAGAAATTAGAGATTTACCTGTAGAAAACAGAGACGCTAAGAACAAGGAGAGTCCAACCTCTGATGAAGCAGAAGAGAGAAAAGCCAGCTCTGAGTAATCATATCCCATATCTTATTCACGGTCCCCCATCTCCTTTCTTGTGCAATGCAGAGAAATGTTTTTACCAACTATTTTGTACATGCAAGCTTTTTAGTAGCTCTAGAAATATGTTTAAAAGAAGTGGATTCCCCTCACATGGCATTTTTAGAGTGTAAATGATTACTTTAGAAGTGAAATAATATGTGGGCTGATTGTTTTTTGGTGCAATCAGAAAATGATACACTACCTCCTTGGTAAAATGTGTTATATCGAAGAGGTAGACTTTAAACCTTAGAACAAATCATGATAAATACATCAACAAAAGAGATAATGGAATTTTGCTTGTTTTGAAACAGGATTTTGCTTTTATAGTTTGACTGGTTTTGAACTCACTATATAGCCCAGACTATCTTTGAACTCACGGAGATCCTCCTGACTCAGCCTCCCAAGTGCTTGGATCATGGGCATGTGCCACTGTACCCAGATGAGGCAATGAAATTCTAAAAGCATATACATTTTTTTTTTTTTTTTTTGTGGGACTGTGGTTCAAACTCACGACCTTGCACTTGCCCAGCAGGCACTTGTGCCTCGGAGCTATCTCCCCAGCTCCCAGCATATACATTTTAATCAAAAGAATGTAGAAAAGGAGAAAATAGAAGAATGCCGAAAGTAGAGCAAAGAGCTAGACCACAGAGAAAAACTTAATGAAGTCAATAATCACATTAAATGTAAGCATTCTACGCACTGCACAAAATGCAGAGATTTTATTTACATTGGTTCACAAAAATAAAATCCAGTGTGATACTGCTTCCAAGAAACTCCATTAAATAGAAATATACAAAGAAGTTGAAAGTTAAGGGATGGAAGCCAGGCAAAATGGTATGCTGGGAGTGTGTGGAAGGAGGATCGCAAGTTTGGATTCAGTTTGGACAACTTAATGGTAATGCAAGGCCCTGACTCAAAATAAGGGGTGGGGATGTAGGCTGTCTGAGAAGTCCTGAGTTCAACTTCTCCAGTTCCAAAGCAGAGATTATCTAAAATCTAAAACAAGACTTCTTTCTTCTTCTTCTTCTTCTTGTTCTTCTTCTTGTTCTTCTTCTTCTTCTCCTTCTCCTTCTCCTTCTCCTTCTCCTTCTCCTTCTCCTCCTCCTCCTCCTCCT
>PVJA010010963.1:0-47913 GCA_004027025.1 Myocastor coypus
TTAAGTATACTGTTCCTATGCTGAATTTCTGGGATCTTGATTATTATCTGCATGGGTGTGGTTTTAATTGGGTTGATATCATTTGGAGTTCTGTGTGTCTCAGTTACCTAAATGTCAGATTGTTTCCCCGGGGCCCGGCGGGATGGCTCAGTAGTCTAAAGCACCTGCTTGGGAAAGCTTGGGCGGTTTCAGGGACCGCGGTTCGATCCCCGGCACCACATGGTACGCCAGCCCTGCCCTTGGGGTGGGCTGAGCCAGCCATAAAAATGAGTGAATAAACAAAAAAGGTTCTGAAACAAGAAAAAAATAAATAAATAAAATTAAATAAAAGAAAAAAAAAAAAGAAAGTGTTAAAAAAAAAAAAAAGATTGTTTCCCCATATTTGAGAAGTTTTCTGCTATTACTTGTGTCCATATTCTTTTTATGTCATTTGTTTTAACTCCTATCTCACTGATGCCTATTAATATTATCTTGTTCGTTTTTGCATCATCTTGCAGTTGTTGAATTATCATTTCCTGAATCTTAGTTGTTTTTAAGAAATCTTTCCTTGCCTTTTCACTAGCTGCAACAGTGTCTTCAAGGTCTGAAAGTCTATCTTAACTTTCATTCAGATGGTTTTGCCAACTTTCAATTGAATTTTTAATCTCCTCAGTATTTTTTTGAGTCTGCTTCATGCATTGTATTTCTTTTATATATTGTTCATTCAGGTTTTCATCATTTTTCAATTCTCCTCTTTTTTTAATGTATTTAGTACAAGATTTACATGGGTCTTACTACACAGATTGGACTCATAGTGATCCTTCCTGTTTTTCAGCCCCCCAAGCACTGGGATTACAGGCATGTTGTACCGTGCCCAGTCTCAATCACTATCTCAGTATGCCCCAGGGGTGGGACCAGCACAGCAGGCCAAGGATCAATACCCTGGCTCCTTTGTCTGCCTAAGCAAGCACTTTAATCTACTGAGTTATCTGGCTAGCGCTCTCTCCTCTATTTTTTTTTTTTTTTCTTTAGCAATGTCTCCTTTAGAAATGCTTCGTAGTTTTTTCATTATAGTTACCATTTCTTTTTTTTTATTTGGGAGATTATTTCTGATCTGTTTTCCTATATACCCTTTTGCAGTTGTTTCTTTAGACACTATTATTTCAGAGATTTCAGGTATGTGATTTCCAATTTTCTCTATGCTGTCTCCTGTGTTTGTTCTGGGTGGCCTTGGGGACTGATATGCATTTTGTTCCTTCTCTTTATCATTTTATATTTCAGAGAGAACTCTTTATTTTAATTTCTTTGATACTTTTTGTTAAGGTTTAGTACTAGTTAGCTGTATTATTGTTGTCAGAGTCTTCCTGTAAAGAGTTTGTCCTTTAGGTATCTCTTCTGTGTCAGAAATTTTTGTTGTGTGTGTATCCCAAGATTTTGTTCTGTTGGGCTGGCTTGACAGCTCAGTGAACTAAAGCACCTGCATAAGCAAAGCGCAGTGGCCAGGGTTCGATCTCCAGTGTGTCATGCCAGACCTGCCTTTGGGGCTGAGATGGCAATTGAGACTGGGCATGTTGGCTGGTGCATGCCTGTAACCCCAGCCTGTGGGAGGCTGAAAACAGGAGAATCACTTTGAGTCTGATCTGTATAGTAAGACCCTGTAGACCCTATAGACCCAGCCCTAAATACAGAAAAAAAAAAAAAAAAAAAGACTTTGACCTTTTAATTGAGAGTGAGATATTGGTTTCTGTTTGGCACTGTCCTCTGTCTTTCAGTGCAGGGCTTTGATGATGTTAGTACCCAAGTGTGTCCTGATATTATTACCCGAGAGAACATGTAGCTAAGGCAGGTATGTTTTTCTACTTACAGTAATACAGTTAGCAATACTAATAATGGAGTGATATTTAGCAATTGACAAACTTTTGTAGCTAATAGGTTTGTATTTTAGACCATAAGAGCAAACATGGCTGTGTAGCTAAGGAGATATTAAATTGGGAATTTGTATTTAAATTAGTTCCTCTAAGTTCTTTCTGGTCACTTCCCCTTGATGTACCTAGAGTCTTCCAGGTAGACTGGTTCACCCAGTTCCCTGTTGCCTCCTCTCTCTGAAGAGGATGCTCCCACAGATCTGGATCTAGATCTCTGCCCCACTGGGCCTAGCTCACCAGGTTGGGATCTACCAAACTGGAACTCACCCAGCTGAGCCTGGATTAGGTCTGGCTACTGTGCTCAGCTTCTTTCTACTGTGGCCCTGTTGAAGTGAACCCACTGGGTCCTGCTGGCTGAATATTCTGTTCCTGGTTTAGCACCCTGGGTCTAGCACCTAGACACCCTGCAGAGAGTTCCACTGCAGAGTTCCAAGCCAATCCTCTCTGATGAAGTTCTGCTCTTCCAGGTCCCCAACTGACTAGGCCTCTCTGATGTAGAGTTCTGCTCTGTCAGATCCCAAACAAACTGGGCAACTCTGCTGTGGAGTTCTGCTCTGCTCAGTTATAAACCAACCAGGCCTCTCTCCTGAAGTTATGCTCTGCGAGGTCCCAAACCGACCAGGCCTCTCTGCTGTGGAGTTTCACTCTGCTCAGTCCCAAACTGACCCAGGAGAGGTGTATTTTGGTTCATAATTTTCAGAGGACTCAGTCCTCCTTTTTGTTGGTTGGTTCCAAAGCAGATGGTGTTGGACAAGAGGTAGTGAAGGAAAGTAGCTCATCCCATAGCAGTCAGAAAGCAGAGACAGAAGAGAAGAGCCAGGGATAGGACTACCCCCTTCCAGGTCTCACCCCAGTGACCCATCCACACCCAGGCCATGAGCTCCTAACAGCCATGATCTCACCAATGAATGAATCTACCATGAGGGTAGCACCCCTGTTATACAGTCACTTTCCAATGCATGAGACTTTGGGGGGACATTTTAAATGAAAACCATGACAGTAGTTAATATGCCTTCCTTGGTCATAGATGGCCAAGCAGAGGCTACATGCACACAAAGCTGACTTGCTGTGGAAAAATTCCATCATTACTTCAGGTTGGGAATTGGGATGGCCCTAGATCTGCAGACTCCCTCCAGCCCCTTGACATTTTTATGATTTTTGTATTCAAGCAAAGTGTAGGTTATACATAATGGACTATTTAGAGACCATGTTGGTTAGACCAAGTCTTTACCTCTATGGTTATCTTGTGTTTTAGAAGAGCAACACATATTTCAGAAGTTCAAAAGACCATAATTAGGATGAGGTCAATGAAAGGATGTTGTAGCACTGGTTATGATTAACTAGTAAGTGAATGGTACAATTGGATAGATTTTAAAACCCCGTGACATGCAGGGGGCCAGTGTGCAGCTCAGTGCTAGAGCACTTGCCCAGCACAAGGGACCTACATTTGGTCCCCAGCACTGGAAAAAAAAAAAAAAAGCCAAAAGTTTTTGTGTCTTGTGTCTTGTAAAGCTCCAATTACTCTCAAAGAAGATGGGTATCATGAATATATATATATATATATATATATATATATATATATATATATATATATATATATAATTTCTTTGTGTGTGTGTTTGTATTTGGTACAGGGTCTCACTATGCAACTCAAACTCATAGTGATCCTCCTCTGTTTTCAGCCTCCCCAGCACTGGGATTACAGGCATGCACCATTATGCCTGGTCTCAGTGGCTGGCTCATCATGCCTAGGGGCAGGGTCAGCACAGCCTGTGGTGCTGGGGATGGAGCTTGCCTATGAAAGTACTTAGTCTGCTAAGTTATTTCACCAGCCCTGTATATTGGTAATTTCTAATAAATGTCAAGTGCTTAAACTTCTTAACATTATCAAGATTTATTAAATAAATTTCCTTAAAGGTAGAAGAAACTAAATTTAGGTTAGAGCTAAGGTGACTGAAGATTGGAATACAGTTAGGTTTTCCTTACTGTCTTAGTCACTTTCTTGTCTCTGGAATATAATACTTGACTCTCACAGCTTAAAGGATGAAAAGTTTATTTTGGCTCATGGTTAGCTGGCTCCAAGGCAGAAAACAGGTGGCAGAGGCCCATAGCAAAAGAAAAGCCACTCACTTCATAACAACCAGGATGCAGCTCAAGAGAAAATCGAGGAGTGGAGAAAAGAGTGAGGTTGCTCTGCTCGCCTCCCTGTGGTCACCTCTTCCAAATAGACCTTTACTCCCTACAGCAAGTCAGTTTTATCACCTCATGATCTCATTGCCTTCCAAAATCCCTGCCTCTGAGCATGGGAGAGTTTTGAAGGTCATTCTTTTTTATATTATTTATTTGATACAGGGTTTCACTATATAGTTCAGACTCATGGTGATCCTCCTGTCTCAGCTTCCCTAGCACTGGGATTATAGGTGTGGGCAGTTTTGGGGCTGGCACAGCATGAAGTACTAGGGATTGAATATAGGTCCTTGCACTTGTCAGTGAGACATTTAGACCACTGAGCCATTTCCCAAGCCCTTGAGGGTTATTCTAGATCAAAACCATAGCATCCACCAAGCTTATGAAGTTTTCTTCCACACGGGATATTAGATGTACCAGGGTAGGACAAGAACAAAACCAATGGTCAATAAAGCCAGACAATCTACTAGGAGACAAATGTTTTTATTCATGTTTAAAAAACTGTTTCAAGCCGGGCGTGGTGGCACAGGCCTGTAATCCCAGCACTTGGAGGCCAAGACAGGAGGATCAATGTGAGTTCAAGACCAGCCTGGGCTACAAAAGTGAGCCCAAGGCCAGCCTGAAATGCACAGCAAGATCCTGTCTCAAAAAGACAAAAAAAAAAAAAAAGTTTCACATGTATATACTTAAATGAATGAAACAAAATTTAACACAATAATATAATATAGTCTAATTTCTGAAACTCTAGACTCTTTGTGGCAATTTCTAGGTAAGATGACCGCTGATATCTTCATTCTTCACATACTTTTTGTGAGAGCTTCAGCTCAGTGTTGGTTGTAGTTCCGGATGGGTGCTTGAAGGAAATCCAAAATCTAGTATTTCACAATGCTGATCCTCTAGCACCAACCTGTGTCATAGATGATAGTGTATAGTGAGATGGACGCTTCAGCTGAGCAGCTCAGTGACAACAGAGCCACTTCGATCTTGATGTGCCTCTTGGGAGCATGTGTCAATCTGAAGATCTTAGGTTTTCCTCAAACACAAACTAACACAGTTGGAAAATATTTGATGTTGAATTCTCTGTCTCTCAGTAGTAGAAAGCTTGGTTAGGATGTGCAAGGCCCTAGTTTGATGTTCAGTATGGGAAATTGGATGTCTCTTTTTTTAATCTATAAATGTAGGAAGCAGTTTTGCACATTTCTAGAGTTCTGTAGAGTTCTATTAACTTTTAAAATTAGTTCAGCCCAAAACGAAGTTTCAAAATCATTTTTCCCGGATACAGCTCAAAATATTTGCTAAGGAAGTTCAGTCTATATTGTTAAAATTTAAAAAATTAAGATAAATGCATATAGTTTTATCATAGATAGCTAGATGATAGATCTTTATGTTACTCTGCATAGTTTTTTTTTTTTTTTTTTTTTTTTTATAATACTAGAGATTGAACTCAAGGCCTTTGCACTGAGGTACATCCCCAGCCTTATTAATTTTTGAGGCAGAGTCTCACTAAGTTACTAGGTTGCCTAAACAGGACTTAAACTTTCCAGTCTCCTGCCTCACAATCCCAGAATTCTGAGCTTACAGGCGTGCATTGCCATCTGTTTCTCTGTTGATTTTTAGTTAGTTACTACTAGCTATCCCTGTATGCTAAGATTTCAGGTAATTTTTACTTTGCTCTTGTTGCTCTTCCATAGTTCCTGTTTACCAGCTGAATTAATTTTGTAAGAGAAAAAAAAATCCAAAAAAGAAGTGTCATTGTTTTGTACATTGCTTTAACCCAGCACTCTGTGAAGACCACTGCACTGAAGGAAGACCCCACGAAGGACCTGAAACAGCTTCTGCAGGAGCTGAGAAACGTGATCAATGAGGAGCCGGCCATGCAGCTGAGCAAGGCGGAGGACGAGGGGAGAGCGCCATCCCTCGGGGCCTTGTGCGTGGCTCTGTGGGGCGGTGCTCAGGAGGGGAAAGCTGTGCACATGACACACTCTGGAAGACTGAGGTTTAAATAACTTTGGAGAATACCTCAAGTTGCCAGGGAAGCAAGTAAAAGTGGAGGGGTTAGGCAAAAGCAAAAATAATGGCGCCAAGAGAAAATAAGTCCTTCTGTTTAGATACGCACAGTGGAAAGTCTTACTCAGAGCTACATGTGTATAGTAATGTATAATTCCCAGCAGATTTCCCATCTGTAATCTTATTTGAATATCACAACAACCACCTCAGGCCAGGGTTCATTTATCTGATTTTATAAATGAGAAAAACACAAGTCTCAAAGGTCAACTTATTTGTAGCACACACAGTAGGACCCCACGTGCATTCTAACACTTCAGGTGTGAGCCGACAGGAAAAGCCTTGGCTGGAGTTACCTCCAGTTAGTAAAACATCCCCCAAAATTCAGCTAGGTCACCCTAACTTTAATGCTATCCCTCAACCCTCGCAGTACATGGTTGCAGATATTCATGGTATTTTTATTGTCTTTTTTTTTTTGTGCTGAGGATCAAACTTAAGACCTTGCACTTGCCAGGCAGGTGCTTATGCCACCGTGCCATCTCCCCAGTCCTCATCATCTTTTTAAATAATGCTTTTTAAATTGTATTTTGTGTCATCATTTAGATTAATTTATCTTAAGGCATTTTATAATATATATTTTTTTATTTAATATTATAACCCATTTTTGTAATACTCATTTCTGGTTATATAGCAGTTACTTAAATGTTCAGTTAGTGTATACTATTGCAAGGTGCCAAAATATTGGCTGGATTTATCTAACTGGTATTCATAATATTAATAATAATAGCCTAATTACCTACTATAACTTATATTATGTGAGTCACATAATACCAGAAATGTTTCACTGACTCCTCCATCAAAAAGTATTTTCAGGGGCTGGCCAAATAGTTCAGCAGACTAAAGTGCCTGCTTAGGCAAGGCACAGGGACTGGGGCTCTATCCCCATCACACTGTGCTGGCCTACCCCCCCCCCCCCCGGGGCATGTGGAGACAGTGATTGAGACCAGGTATGGTGCTGCACATGCCTGCAATCTCAGTGTTAGGGAGGCTAAGAACAGGAGAATCACTACGAGTCTAATCTGTGTAGTGAGACCCTGTAGGCCCTGTACTAAATACATTTTTTTAAGAAGTGTTTTTTTTTTTTGTCTTTTTGAGACAGGGTCTCAGTATGCAGTTGAGGCTGGCCTTGAGCTCACTTTTGTAGCCCAGGCTGGTCTCGAACTCACACCGATCCTCCTGCCTCAGCCTCCCAAGTGCTGGGATTATATGCGTGCGCCACCACACCCGGCCAAGAAGTATTTTCATTTGAAGAACATTTTAACTTTTGTCATGACCTTAGTGTCCCTTCTAAATTTGACAGTTTCAAAGCCCATTTGACAGTTATGTGAACTTAGGTTGACCAGCCTCCTGGAAAGATAAGGCAAAGCCAGAGTTCAAGTCCCAGCTACTAGTTCTCAGCTCCAGTCATTTCACAGTATTATCATGCTTCCCTGATCAGCTTTCCAGCACACCAGCCACTAATAATGTAGTTGAATGGTATTGGTTTCATTCAATATAAATATGTTTGATCCTTGCCCTTAGAGAATTTATGTTAATTTTTTGTAATCCTACAAATGGCCTATCACTAAAATCTAAATGCCTAGTGCTTCAGACTCCAGGAAAAGAAAGCAATTTTGGTGAGTTCCAGAGGTAACTTTTTGTTCCATTTTCTTGGAAGCCTAAAACTTACAGTTATGGGCTAAATAGCTGGGTATGGTACAAGGCTGTGACCCCAGAACATGGAAGGCTGTGCTAAGTTTGAGCCAGCGTGGGCTACATAGTGAGTTAAAGGCCAGCTTGGACTACATAGCAAAAGTGTCATATTTTCTTCATTGCTGAGATAAAATACCCAGCACCCAAAGCTAAACAAAGAAAGATTTATTGTAGCTCGTAGTTTGTTCAGTTCATAGTGAGCTGGCTCCTAGGCAGGGTGGCATGGCAGATAGGCGTCACAGAGGAGCGACAGTCCATGGCAGGCAGCAGGATACGGTAAGGCAGCAACAGCAGCAAGAGATGCAGCCTTTCCCCTTTCCCTTCATAGTCTACACAGAGTGTGAGCCTGTTGATTGGTGCTGCTCACACTCAGGGTAAGGCCCCCCAGCTCCCAGCATCACATTATTAACCTCAGCATGGTACATGCTAGATCTAGCAACCTCTAAAAAGCCACATCTAAGCCGGGTGTGGTGGCTCACGCCTGTAATCCCAGCACTCGGGAGGCTGAGGCAGGAGGATCAATGCGAGTTCGAGACCAGCCTGGGCTACAAAAGTGAGCTCAAGGTTAGCCTGAACTGCATAGCGAGACCCTGTCTCAAAAAGACAAAAAATAAATAAATAAATAAAAGCCACATCTGTGTATTTATGAGGCTTCAGGAGGACATCTAGACACAAACCACAACAAAGACCCTGTCTCAGAACACAAAGAAAACAAAAAAAAAAAGAAAGAAAGAAAAAGAAAAATACATATGAGCAATTGATTATTTCTAAAAGACACCCATTCTTGCCAGATGTGGTAGCCCATGCCTGTAATCCAAACACTCAGGACACTGCAGCAAGAAGATCACCATGAGTTTGAAGCCAGTCTGGGCTACATAGTGAATTCAAAGGCAGTGAGACCATGTGTTAAATAAAACCCATGCACATATAAAAATCAAATCTAGAAATTGATCTGCATGTAATTAATTGAATTATATTTATCTACACAGGGATGATAGGGTAAGAGACTGCATTATTGAATCAAGCCTGAGGTCAGACATATGCCATAGGTAAGCATAATCTACAATTCTCACTCTAATTACCCAAGGACATTTATGTGCCCTCGTTAAATGGAAGGGTTTGGTTGGACGATTTTCATAGAACTTCGCAGAGATTTTGACCCATGAAGGAAAATTACTACATTGTTTAACTGACTCTAAAAGAGATTTCAAGTAAATGTATGAATTTACTTTTCAGAAGTCAGTTTCAGTTGGGTGTATTGGTGCACACTTTTAATCCCAGCACTTGGGAGGCTGAGACAGGAGGATCATTGCAAGTTCGAGATCAGCCTGGGCTACAAAGTGAATTCAAGGCCAGCCTAAGCTGCATAGTGAGACCCTGTCTCAAGAAAGAAAAAAGTCTATTTTATAGGCACTTTCTGCTTCTTACCTGATTATATTAGCTTTGTTCTACTATAATGAAATACATGAAATAATCAGTGTATAAGAGAAAAGCTTGATTGGTGTGATGAGCTGTAGGAGGATTGGACCACTAGCCTCCAACGTTGCCAGTTTCACTGGCAGCCCATTGCAATTGTGGAACACTGGACTCTGTATGCATCTGCTTCCTCTTAGTTCAAAGAGAAGAATTTTTTTTTCTTACCAATATCAATTGGAAGGTGTGTGAAGCCCACACCTTCTGCTCTGTATTACTATTGTGAGAACAATATGCAGTGTATCAACTGTTAAAAAAAATAATGTTTATTGAAAGTGTTAATGTTTAATTGTTTGATCAATCTTATATACCTATATCTATTAATCTAAACTGATCCAAGGATGAAAATATGTAATATAACCATTGTTAAATTTAAAAAAATAAGCCGGGCATGGTGGTGCACACCTGTAATCCCAGCACTCAGGAGGCTGAGGCAGGAGGATCAGTATGAGTTCAAGACCAGCCTGGGCTACAAAAGTGAGCTCAAGGCCAGCCTCAACTGCATAGCGAGACCCTGTCTCAAAAAGACAAAAATAAATAAATAAATAAATAAATAAATAAATAAAAATAAATTTAAAAAACAAATAAAGTGAATGTAATAAAAAAAAAAAAAAAAAAAAGAGAAAAGCTTTACTTAGCTTATAGTTCTGAGGGTCCTAACTCAATACTAGCCTTTTAGGGGGCATGAGTGGTATGAATTGCATGACAGAGCTAACTGCTCACCTCATTGCCAAGAAGGACAAGAGAAAAAAGGCATCAGGATCCTCAGTAACTGAAGGATCTAACCTCCTAAAAGCTCTACTTCTACCTAGCATTGCCTGCTAAGGGACTTTGTGGGAGACACAGTATCCAAACTATAGCTTAGATGTTTAACTACAGGAAGTTGGGCACTATTGGGAAGGTAAGGACTTTACTTTTATACACATTTACAGTATTGGAAGAATGGTCCAGGATATGATAATAATTTCAATGAGAAGTTATAAGAATAATCTTACTGAAAACCATTCAGGCCGGATGTGGTGGTGCACACCTTTAATCCCAGCACTTGCGAGGCTGAAGCAGGAGGATCAGTGCGAGTTCGAGACCAGCCCTGGCCATGCAAGTGAGATCAAGGTCAGCCTGAACTTCATAGTGAGACCCTGTCTCAAAAGAAAAAAAAAAAATTCAGTAATTGAATAGCGAAGTTTTAAGTGAAATCATTAAAAAGAACAGAAAGAAAGCTGGCTGTGGTAGTGCACACCTGTAATCCCAGCACTCAAGAAGCCAAAGCAGAGAACAACCACAAGTTTGAGGCAAATCTGCTGTGTGATGAGTTCAAGGCCAGCCTGAACTATATAGTGAGACCCTGTCTGGCAAAAACAATAACAAAAGCAGAAAGAAATGTAGTGCACACCCTAAATAAAGTCCTTGAAAGGCAGTTTAGAATAAGCATTAGCCCAAAGAAGGCCAGTATTGACTTAAGACTTATGGACCTCACAGAGGCCGATCTCTGTGGCTAGCTGGTAGATGTCATTTACTTGCATAAAGATAAATTGGGCTGAGGGTAAAATTCAGCAATAAAATGGCCCCAAAATTCAGCAATAAAAGGCATGCACCTCCACACCAGGCATGCATGGTTTTCACTAACATTATTCTTATAACTTCTCATTGAAATTATCATATCCTGAACCATTCTTCCAATACTGTTCAAATGCCAGTATCAAATTAATTAAAGATTAAAAATAAGAATAGGTGATTTTTCTCACCAATATGTATTAGATTAGTAAGAAAATAATGTGTACTCTTTCATTTCTCACACCCTTCTACCAACAGAAGCAACAACTCCTTAAGGGACTCTGTGGAAGGCAGCAAGTCAAGTGGAACTCTCAGCAGGTGAGAAATGATCTTGCCGGCAGTTTACTAGTGTATGCTAGTGAACTCAGAAGGGCAGAACACAGGAATCGCCTCCCAGGAGATGGGCGGAGCCTGAGGCGCACCAGCTCTGTGTTCCATTTGTTTAGTCGGGAGCTCCGCCCGTTGACTGGCAGCCCAGAGAGAGCTTATTTTTATCTTTTCGGTTTTCACTGCCTATGAAAGTAGACCTGTCCAAGCCGTCCTGTATCCCTGGAGTGTGCTCACTTTCTGTGTTTGCATTTCAGTCAAGTGGGGACTTAGCACTGCCATCAGCTTTGCCAACAGGAACAGTTCAGTGAATAGCGCTCAGGAAACGGACTGAGGTCAGATTGTAAACACCTTTTCACTGCCTCTCCTACCTGATCACAGTACAGAAGACACAAACCTTTGTAAATATCTTTCTCTTAGCCTTGATAATGTCTTGATTTCCTCCTTTGAGAATAAGCACTACCCTGTACCTATTTATAATAACCATACTATCATCTGTATATTTTTGTTTTCCCTCTTTCCTGATTGTTTTAGAATCATCTCTTTATCTAGTATGATCTATGTGGGAGACACTGCTTTCTGGTGTGTAGATTGGAAGTGAAGATTCCCAGTACTTAAAAACTCCCAAGGCCATGCATCTTGTAGGCAGAGGAGATCACAGTTCAACTCGGTCTGGCTGGCTCAAGAGTAGGTATGGTGGCTTCTGCTGCCTGCTGTTCTAGGGACCTAGACTGAGTATTCAGGAAGGAGCTCAGTCAGAGATAGGGGGAAGAGCTACTTGCTGGAGGTAACTAGTGCTCTGCAAGACTAGAAAAATCTGCTTCTTTCAACAATGAGGTCATCATAGAACTGTCTTTTTTTCCCCCACTTTCCACCCTCATCCCCAATCCATAGTACTGTGTCTTATTGTGAAAAAAACAAAAAATTAAAAAACTACAGTCTCAAAAACATTGAGAGGGCTGGGGAGAGAGCTCAGCAGTTTAAGTGCCTGCCTGGTAAATGCAAGGATTAGGAATCTATCCCTAGTACTACATGCCATGCTGATCCCAAAACCCCAAGTATGCTGTGCCAGCCACAGAAACTGGCTATAGTGGCACATGCCTATAATCCCAGCATTGGGGAGGCTGAGACAGGAGGATCACTGAGTCTGAGCTGCATAGTAGACCTTGTATGAAATAAATAAATTTTTAATTAAAAAGCAGAATTATTTTATAGTTCAGCAACTAAATAAAAGGTAGCATAAATCTTATAGTTATACATGTATCTAATCTGTGGATTTTTACTTTCTGGGAGCTCCACTATATATTTGTGAAAGAGAGAATTAAAAAGCAAGTAGCAGAGCCCATGGCATGGTGGCATGTGTCTCTAGTTCCACTATAATGTCACAGCAAGTTCTGGAGACCTAGGGACTTCTCACTACAGGACCCTCCTATTCCTCATTCCTCCAGTTTTGGCTCTTACGCTGGTAAGGGATGCAAGGACAAAGCCAGGGTAATTTGAAGCCAAAGATCCCTCAGGCCATCCAGCCCAGAATGAGGGATTCAGAAAGGAAAAATAATGTGAAACAGAGATTTACTTACAACATCGCAAAGGTGGGGACAAAGCCATCAAGCAACAGCTCTGCAGGGACAGCTAGAAAGTGAACTCCTCAGGATGGTGTCCTTGCTCTGCCCATTTTTACAGAGGTGTGAAGCCAGTCAGGGTCTTATCCTTTGGTTCTGGGGTGAACTTGTTGCTAGAGTGGGATAAGGTTTTATGGAATTTTAGGGGTGTTCCAATGTACAAAAAGATGGCTCTCTAAGAATAACTGTTCTTCACCTATAAAGGCTTCACAAAGGACAATTTCCAGTAACCAGGGGATAATTTCTGTAGCCATCTGCTACACCTCATTAGCCATGCTCTGTGTCTCTGCCTGTCTCCCCTTCTCACTGTCCCTACATTCCCCCTATGCCTCAATGACCCTTCTGCCATCAGATGGGAATAGATGCGGGTCTTGTCTTTACCCCCTTGAGAGTTGACTTGGTTACTTTTCTCTTATTCCTGGGACAAAATACCCAATACCCCAAATGAAGGGAGGAAGGTTGATTTAGCCCACAGTTGGTGGAGGTTTCAATCCATGTTTGGCTGGCTCCTAGGCAGAGTGGCACATGGTAGAGGGTAGCAGTGCATGGAGGGTGGAAAACAGCAAAGAGCCAAGGGAGGAGCAGTGGCTGCAGCAGCCATGGCTGAGGCAGCTAGCAAGCCTCTCTCCTTTCCCACATTGTATTCAGGCCATTTGCCCCAGGGCAAGTGTAGCACTCACACCCACAATCCCAACATTCCAGCATGAATTAATCACAAATTCTAGAAGCTGCTCCAATGACTGCATGAAGCTTCGGGGGACAATTAGACACAAACCATTACAAGAGTTGACACTTGATTGATTGGATATTGAGCTTGTTGCTAGGGGGCTAGTCCTGTAGGGTAATAGGAGAAGTGGGGTAGTCATAGCAACCTCTACTAGGAGAGGCAAGCGTCTGTACCACACACTGTGGGCTCCAAGCCACAGAGCTGCTCAGAAACTGCTTGCAGCTTGCAGTCATGTACAGCCTGCGTTTTCTACCCTCTGAAAAGGACTCAGTCTTTTACCTTCCCTTAGGGTCCCTTCTAACCCTACACCAGCACTCTGATATGCTGAAGCAGGAGGATCATAAGTTCCAGCCCACCTGGGTAACTTACCAGCTTAGGAAGACCCTCTTTGAAAAAAAAAAAGCTTTTAAAAAAAGCCAGGGATATTGCTCAGTTTGAGGGCCCTAGGTTCAGTGACCAGCAAAATACATGCACAGGTGCATGCTCACACACACACACACACACACACACACACACACACAACCTTAGTATTATAGTGAAAGTAACTAGTAACTACTCGGGACCTTTCCTGGCCAGGCAGATATTAGTACCACTGAGCTATCTCCCTGGCCCTATAGTAAAAGGAACTTTTACCTTTAACCTCTCAAACCCCTAAAAGAAAACTATCTTGATCTATAATAGTCTCTTGTACCCAACCTATAGAGACCTATATGGTATAGTTTCATCTTTTTTTTTTTTACTTAATTAAGCTTTGAAGTTTTATAAACATACTGGTATGCTAAGAGAATTTTATCTTTGTTTTGTTTTTGAGGCAGGATATCACTTTCAGGCTGGCCTTAAACTCACTTACATAGCCCAGGCTGGCCTAACTCACGGGGATCCTCCTGCCTCAGCCTCCTGAGTGCTGGGATTACAGGTGTGTGTCACCATGCCTAACCCTGTTGTTATTATCTTTGGTTTCTTTGTTTTAAAATGAGTCCCTATGGTTTCTCTTCTTAAAATCTATGAAAAAAAGATATTTGTATGTATAGCTGTTATTAAACAAAAATGAATTTTTTAACCAAGGTTATATATTATTCCTTTCATCTTGAAGAATCTTCATGGACACTGGATGCAAAAAGATAGGGCAGCTTTGCATCTTCCTTGTGGGCATTTCAGAACTGGTGCAGTGGGGGTCGCACCTGTCCTCCTGAGTGCATAGTTCAGCCCTCCCCTGTGCTGGGGTGCTTGCCTCTGTTCACAGCTCTCTGAGCTGTGTGTGAACCAGAAGGCTCATATTACTGTTCTCATGTTTCTAGGGAGCTGGTCACGTTACATGTAGCCCTGGAAGATCCATCAAGCTGCTTCACATTCCCCTCTACAGGTCAGTTTCTGATGAAAACATAGAAATGGGGCTGCTAGACCCATCCTCTGCCCCCGTTCCTGTTCCCACAAGTGGGAAAACAAAGGCCTGCCCCAGCCTGAGAGTCCCCATCAACTCTGGGCTTGGTGCTTGCTCCTGCTTTCTTCACCATCTGTGTTTTCCATCCATGACTCTTCCCGAGCTACCCAGCTGCTTCCCTCCTGGGAAGCCCCCTGTCCATGTGGGTACATGCCTCCATTCCTTTAGAGCTTTGCTCTGACCCTGCTGTCCCAGCGAGACTTGGCTCTGACCACCTTACTCAGAATTCACAACCTGATAACACTCTTGGCCCCCTGTTACCTTTTCCTTTTAAGTTATTTTCTAGCCTACAATTTATAGCATTCATAAAGATACCGGCCTTTAAGTGTATCTTCCCTAATATAGCTCAGGTACTTGAAGCCTTCCAGGCACAAAGCATGTGCTCAACAAATACTAACTGAATGGCTGAAAGGAAAAGAAAAAGAACTGAGACAAATGTGTGTCTTTATCATTTCCAAGGAATTGTAGATGAGATCATTGTATAAAAACAAGGTCCTGCAGGCATAATGGCTCATGCCTGTGATCCCAGCATGCTGAGAGGCATGCAGGAGGATCACAACTTGGAACCTAGGCTGGGCAGCTAAGCAACTTAGCTTGTATCAGGTTTTTTTTTTTAGAAAAAGAACAGATCCAGCATGTAGCTCATTGTAAAAGCCCTGAGTTCACTCT
This sequence comes from Myocastor coypus, assembly GCA_004027025.1. NCBI lineage: Eukaryota > Metazoa > Chordata > Mammalia > Rodentia > Myocastoridae > Myocastor > Myocastor coypus. The sequence continues at coordinate 15,661 of PVJA010010963.1, forward strand.
CTAGTACCACCACCACCCCTAAAAAAAGGTGGAAGGAAGGAAGGAAGGAAGGAAGGAAGGGAAGAACAGAAGGATGGAAGGAGGGAAAAGATAAGGCAGAATAGACATGACTGAAATCATAGTCATAGATGAATTTATACAAAAGGAATTTTGCAGCCAGAAAAGAAAATATACAAAATATGTTAGTTTTAGTAGTGAAGAAAAACCAACAGCCATATAATTGATTTTCTTATGGAGCAGAACAAAATAGAAGAGAATAAAGCCAAAACTAATAGTTATTCAACAAAAAATAATTATAAATCTGAATGGTAATAATGTAAATAGAGCCAAGCATGGTGGTCTAACAAGTTTCCCTAAGAAGCCTTCAGTGCACGCACTGCTCACAAGTTCAGCCTAAGAGTCAGTAGGTTCCGCCCCACAGTACAGATGCACCAACACTGTTCCCTCACCTAACTCTATTAAAGGTAAAATTCTGCCTGATACTGCTGTTGGGATATGCCTATAATCCCAGCACTGGGGAGTGAGGCCAGCATGCATTACATAGTGAGCTCAAGGCTAGCCTGAACTATATAGTGAGACCCTGTCTCAATAAATAAATAAATAAATAAATAAATAAATAAATAAATAAATGTATACATATGCAGTATACTATTTTAATTATGACTTTTACACTTATCTTTGCACAATTGTAGCAAGCCCATCTGTGAAAAATTCAGCTTCTCGATCATTCAGTTCCCCTAAGAAGCCTTCAGTGCATTCGCTGCTCACGAGTTCAGCTGAAGAGTCAGTAGGTTCCACCCCACAGTACAGATCTACCAACACTGTTCCCTCACCCGATTCTGTTAAAGGTAAGATTCTGCCTGACACTGCTGTTGGGATCAATTGATTTCTTACTCTGCTGACTTGCAATTCTTTTCCATGCTCACAATTGCAGAGTCTGTGCATGCTGCTGTCATATGCAACCTCTAATCACTGATAACTTACACAGTCTTATTTAAATGAAACAGCTCTGTGTACACACATATAAAATGTAAGGATTAGATGTAAAGGTTCTATTTTCCACCAGCATAAGTGAGGAACTTCTTCTCCTCTGTTGTAAGATTGTGTGTTTTTTATATAGCATGAGTGACTTTTCTGTCTTATTTATATTGTTTAAACCATGCTGTCCTTCAATTTGTACATTTCTGTCATGGTTTGGGGTTTTTGCAAGGGGAACAATATAATACAGGACACATTTTATAGTGTTAGTTTATAAGGAATTATACAAGTGCAGGAGACCTATCCACACACTAAATACTAAAGAATCCCAGGTGAGGGCCTGGATCCTACTTCACGGATCTGTACTGGAAAGGCCCAAAGGTCAGTGGTGGAAGCTAGAAAGTCTCTGCCAGTGCAATGAAGGATCTGTGATAGCAAGCTTTAAGATCTGAACTGGAGCTAGGAAGCAATGCTCAAGTTAAAAAGCATAGCTCCCCCAAAAGTACCACAGCCATCCTCAGTGATAACGAGGTACTAAGCTCCTCCAGCAGTGAGGAAAGCTGAGTTCCCATCAGGAAAGCCGGTGAGACCAGCTTCTCCATGAGGCTGAACAGTGCATCATCTTCCCTTCTGGAACCAGGAGGTGATGCTCAAGATGAGGACCAGAGCTCCTCCAAAGTTCACTGGGAAAGCAAGCCTGAAAAGATCCTCCAGCAGAACAGTACAAGAGAACTAGCAGCTTTCAACAGTTCCAACAGCTTCGACAGTTTCTCCAAACAGCATCCCTAACAGCACTCTGGTAGCTGCTCCTGTTCTGCCTTCTATGCTGCTGGCAGCAACCCTCAGGTGGCCCCCCCACACACCCAGCACCATGTTAGTTTAATTCAGCTGGGTGTAATAAGTTGACCACCACTTAGAAATCCACTACATGCCGGGTGTGGTGGTGCATGCCTCTAATCCCAGCACTTGGGAGGCTGAGGCAGGAGGACTGGTGTGAGTTCGAGACCAGCCTGGGCTACAAAAGTGAGTTCAAGGCCAGCCTGAATTGCATAGTGAGACCCTGTCTCAAAAAAGACAAAAAAAAAAAAAAAAGAAAAGAAAAATCCACTACAGTTTCTAAGTGCTAGCTATGTTTATCAGACAAGTTTGTCAAATTTCTCATTTTTAATTTTTGGGAGGGCACAAGAGGTGGAACCCAGAGCTACTCTAACACTGATCTATATCCTTGGAACCCCTCCCCACCCTTTTTGTTTGTTTGGTACTGGGAATCTAACTCAGACTGTGTGCTTGCCAAGGAGATAGCTTCGTGTCGCAAGTGCCTGGCTGGCAAGTGCAAGGTCGTGAGTTCGAACACTGGTCCTGCAAAAAAAAGAAAATTCTCTTTGATTCCTGGCTCTGCTTGCCATGCCAGCCCTGCTCTCAGGTGCGCTGAGCCAGAGATGGAGTCTGGGTGTGGTGGCCACCTGTAATCCCAGCACTTGGGAGGCAGGAGACAGGAGGATCACTATGTGCCCAAACTGTGTAGTAAGACCCTACACACACACACACAAAAAAAAAAAAAAAATCTTGTGCTTGTGAGGCAGGTGATGTGCCCCCGGGTTATATTCCCAGACCTGCCTAGCCCTCTTTATTTTTATTTTGACAAGTATCTTGCTAAGTTGTCCATTGCTGGACTTGAACTTGGGATCCGCTTACCTCAGCCTCCCTTGGTGCTTACATTACAGATATGGGCCACTGTGCCTGGTTTCATTTTAAAACTAAGTTCAGTAATCCCAGCAATGGGGAGGCTGAAAATAGGAGAATCACTACAAGTTTGAGCTGCATAGTGAGACCCAGCATAAAATTAAAAAACAAAAAACTTTAAGTTCATGTATTATTTGATAAGACAAGTAGAAAATTATTTGATTTACAAGAAGTACCTGATAAATACATGGGTGTTAAATGTGTGTTAAATTGAACTTGAAGTGTGTGTCTTCTCATGTATGACCATAACCAAAGCCACAGCAGTGTTCTGTGGCCTTGTCCCGTTGATGAGAAGAAACCAGATGAGTTGTTCCATCTCTGTTGTTAGTTCTTAGTCTTTTGCTACTGGAAACAGTAACAAAATGCAGTGTACATTTCTATGCTGTGCACATTCCTAGATCCTAAAAAGTGAAAATCCAAACTTAATCACATTTTAGTGGGTTTTTAAAAAAACATTTTTGCATTGTGTTTTCTTCTCTTAGTCTCAAAACTATTCATTTAGTATTATTTAAAAATCTGAAGTGGGCTGATCAGATAGCTCAGCAGATTAATGCACCTGCTTAGGCAGATGCAGGGGTCAGAGGTTTGATCCCAGGTTGTGCTGAGATGGCAACTGAGACTGAATGTGCTGGCACACACCTATAATCCCAGCACTTGGGAGGCTGAAAACAGGAGAATCATTATAAGTCCAATCTGTGTAGTGAGTCACTGTAGACCCTATAAGCCCTGTAAATCCTGCCCTAAGTAAAAAAAAAAAAAAAATCTAAATATCAGATCTAAATATCATTTACCAATAGACCATGCTGATTGCCTCCTTGGAATAAAAGCTGTGTTATGTAAGAACAGGGTGTGTTGCTCACCAGCATCAGATACTCATCAAACATACATTTTATACCATCTGTGTAAAATAAAATAGCTAAGAAATGGTTTCTTCTCTTGAATTAAAGTAGTTCCTACATCATTGCCTTTAATATCTGTAATGGAAATAGTGGTATTTGAATGTTATGATTTTTTTTTATTTTGAGAGACTGGGCTTTGAACTCATGACCTTGCACTTGCCAGGCAAAACAGTGGTATTTGATAGGAAAATTATCCAATAAAAAGTTTTTTTTCAAGATTAAATAGCTATTCAGGAGGTAAAATGAAATTAAAATCTTCAGATAGTAGGGATATATCTCACCTAGCATGTGCAAGACTCTACATGTTCAATCTCCAGCACCACCAAAGGAAAAAAAAAAGAATTGAAATCTTCATGTACTTCTATCAACAGATAAAACAGATAAAACTTTTCATACTTATTGGCAAATATTTTCATGCCTAGGCCCTCTTCAGTTGCTACTGCCATGTTTGTCGTAGGTTCCCTGAAGCATTACAACACTCTTTTGTCACATAGTACCATCTTTGTTTGGGTGACAGCATCCGGCACAGGCCTCACACACTCCAGGGTGGTGCCGGTGTCTGAGTTAGGTCTTGCTCCCACACGTCTTAGGCCTGCTGAAGTCCCCAGATTTGCTGTGAATGCTGACCACCGCTGAATGGCGTCACACTGGAAGTGCCTTTCTCTGCTAGTCCATTCATTACTCTATAGTTAAGTAACAGTAAATTAGATCATTTTAAACAAAAACAGATAGGCTAGTGGTACAATTTATTTTTTATTTTTTGTATTTTAGGCAAGGGTCTACAGGGTGTTTAGTATTTCACTACTAGATCCAACTCATAGTGATCCACCTATTTACAGCTTCCCAAGAGCTGGGATTACAAAGGTGTAACACCACACCCAATCTCAATTGCCATCTCAGCACACTCCCAGGGTAGGGCCAGCATGGCAGGCCCGGGGATCAAACCCCCAGTCCCTATCCCTGCTTGCGGTTGTTTTAATCCGCTGAGCTACTTGGCCGGCCCTTAGTGGTACAATATTTAACAAGAGACTTTTTGACATTTTAAAAGTGTTAAAAGTTTAAAGTTCTTTAATCTGTATTTTAAAAATATCAAATGAACTTTTAATTATCACATCTAAGCCATTTTCTAATAGATTCACAGTCTCTGCCACTAGAAACAACAGGGAAAACATGCAGGAAACTTCAGAACAGACTGGAAAGCTTACAAACTCTGGTAGAAGATTTGCAGCTGAAAAACCAAGGTACAATGTACATTTTTGGAGGGGACTTGCCTATAATATTTACTTTCCTTTTAGGTTAAGCCTCCTGTTTATTGTTGCACTCACAAGGTATTAAATTAATAATTTAGAAACTTTTTCAAAAGATTAGGTCTGAACCCTAATCCATGGCCAGGTCCCAGTTTAATTGTCAGATCCTGGGCAGGACCCATAAGCCCTGCTGTACTGTAACTGGCACAGTAATTCTGTGGCCAGCCCTCAACTAGGAGTAAGTGTTTTTTTCATCTGTAACTTTGCCACAAACATCTTATTCCTGATAGCATTGTAGACAAGTGTTTATATTTTACACTTCATGGTCAAAAAACAAAATAACAGTTATTTAGCTGACATGGAATATAAACAATCATAGAGGCACAGAAGACTATGCCACCCAACAAATCACAAAATGGAAAGCTAAAGCCACATCCACAAATATGAAAGCCATTTGAATGGAATGGCAGAGTCTTCAGTAACAGGTGGCCCTTTGGCTGAAGTTCTAAGCACCATGAATATGGAGGCACTAATTTATTTTCTCCTGTTTTGGCATAAATTCTTAAATCTTGGGAGTCTTTGTCAGAGAGACTGATAATGGAATATACATTTTTCTGCCTTTCTATCCCTAGAGAATTCAAGTTGCGAAGGTGAATTAAAAAATACTTTTCAAAGAACAATATTTATAAAATAAATTTAGTCTGTTGTTAATAATAGTTTCTGCAAGCCTTCATTGAGCACTTTCTGTGTGCCAGGCTGTGATTTCTCCCTGTGGTCCTCACAGTGACCCTGGAATGTGAGTGCTGCTGTTATTGTGAGAAAATGAGGGGAAGAGTAGTGTCAAAAGAATTCTTGGTTGCACAGTGAGTAGTCGAGCTGGGACCTGATCCTTGTGCTTTCTGAGTCCAATAGCCACATTTTTTAATACCCCAAGGTTATACAATGTCATGTTTTTATTCAGAAAATTCCAAATTCCTTCTGACAACATCAGTTCCCTATGCATATAAACATAAAGCGGGGCTGGGGAGATAGCTTAGTAGAATAAGCACTTGCCTGGCAAACTCAAGGACCTAAGTTCAATCCCTGGTTCTGAAAGAAAACAAAAAAGATTAACCAAAGCATTTCATCTTTAGTTTATTGTCAGGTGGATTTTACTCCTTAAGAAAAATGTATTATTTCATTGACCCTATTTTTTTTAATGTATTTGGTACAGGGTCTCATTACACAGCTTGCACTTGTAGTGATCCTCCTGTTTTCAGCCTCCCCAGTGCTGGGATTGTAGGATGTGCCACCATGCCTGGACTCTGCAGTCAGCTAGTGTGCCCAGAGGCCACAACAGTGCCACCTGTGGTGCCCTGCACTTGCCTGAGCAGGCACTTAGTCCACTGTGCTATCTCCCCAGCCCTTCATTGACCCTATTTTTAATTCACACTTTGAGTTATATTTCTGAGTGATAACTTCTGCGCAATCTTTTAGGAAGATATGTTACATTTGCTTAAAATGGATAAGTACTTTGTATTGGATATAATACCTGGCTGGGAAGTTTCTTGGAAATTCTGGAAGAGCATTTTTTTTTTTTGAAAAATCATTTTTGTAATAAAATTTCAGAAGCATTTATCAAGATGCCCAGCACAGGCCTTGGTTTGTCACATGATGGCATGTTCACCCAGCATGTGCAGAGCCCTGGCAGTTGGTCCCCAGCACCAACAAACCAAAGCTTTCTGTACCAAAGCACAAGGACACTTTGAGTCAGAAACTCCAATTTTAGCAATTTATTTTGCAAAAATAATAACAAAACACACAGAAGTCTATATAAAAGGTATTGACCAGCAAGGCATGGTGGCTCATGTTTGTAATTCAGCACTCAGAAGGCTGAGGCAGAAGGATTGCTGTAAACTCAAGGCTAGCCTGTGCTACAAAGTGAGTTCAAGGCCAGCCTGAGCTGCAAAGTGAGAACATATTTCAAAAAAATAAATAAATAAACAAAAAATTACTATAGCATTTTTATAAGGAAAAATAAGAATGCAACCTTTTAAAAATTTTATTTACTAATTTGTAGTATCTATATTATGTATGAAATATCGCACAGTTACAACAAAACATAGAAGATACTGATAACTGAAGAAAAAATGTTGATATTTGGTTAAGTGAAGAAAGCGAGGGCCAATAGTGCACACCTGTAATCCCAGCACTTGGAAGGCTGAGACAGGAGGATCAGTGCAAGTTTGAGACCAGCTTGGGCTACAAAAGTGAGCTCAAGGTCAGTCTGAACTGTACAACAAGACCTTGCCTCAAAAAGACAAAAAAAAAAGAAAAAAGAAAAAAGTGAGCCACACATATCTGCATCTGTGTAAAGAAGAAAACTTATGGAGCAAGACCTAATCTGGCCAGCCAGAGCACGGCCTATCCAGCAGCCAGGCCCACTGCATGAGTGAGGGCTCCCCTGACCACGCACAGCTGGCCCAGCAGCCAGGCCCACCATGTGAATGAGACCTAACCCAGCCCACCAGTAGCGGAGCCTATCCAGCAGCCAGGCTGGCCACATGGGTGAGACCCCCTTTCCCAGCCTGCAAGCAACTCAGCAGACCCAGAAGCACGAACTGGCCAACCAACCCGCAGGCACTATAGAATAATACAGACAAGGAGCAAAAGGCAATCTCAGGTCCCAAGCCCACCTGGAACAAATACAGGAAACACTACCATAGAAGAAAATGGAAATCATGCAGACAAAAATCTCTGAATTAGTAACATCTGAAGTAAACAAACAAATGGAGAAACATGTAGAGGAACTCAAATTGGAGATAAGCTTTGAAGTTAAAAAAGAGCCAGGCATGGTGGCGCACGCCTGTAATCCCAGCACTCAGGAGGCTGAGGCAGGAGGATCAGTGAGAGTTCGAGACCAGCCTGGGCTACAAAACTGAGCTCAAGGCCAGCCTGAACTGTACAGTGAGACCCAGTCTCAAAAAGACAAAAAAAAAAATCTTTAAATTACTAGAACCTGGAAAAAGCAGCACAGAAAAGCATAGAGGGAATCAGGGTAGAAATAACCTCTGAAGTTAAAAAAGTCATGTCTAAATTAATAGCATCTGAAGTAGAAGAACATCTGTGGAAAGGTAGAGAGGAAATGAGAGCAGAAACAGCCTCTGAAGTAGAAAAAGAAAGGATAGCTATAATGAAAGACATAAATACATCTAAAGAAGATATTGATAAAAAAAATTAGAGGAGATTAGAAAAAGGATAGAACTCTTGAATGAGCAATATAGGAAAGAAATAGATCTCATGAAACAGGTTCAAAAAGATATACAAGAAAATTAAATTTCAATCACAATCTGGCAAAACCATATGAACAAAAGTGAAGATAGAGTCTCAGATCTTGAAGACACAGTCACAGCTAGTGAAAAGGGAAGAAAGGATCTCTTAAAAACAACCAGGATGCAGGAAAAAATAATTCAACCTCTACAAGATGATCCAAAAAAGAGCAACGTGAGATTAATAAGAATCAGTGAGAAAGGAGTCAATACAAATGGCATAAAAAGAATATAGGCACAAGTAATAGCAGAAAACTTCTCAAGTATGAGAAAACAATCAGACATTCAGTTAACTTAAGCATACAGAACTCCAAATAACATCAACCCAACTAAAAGCATGCCTAGACATATAATAATCAAGATCCCAGAAATCCAGCAGAAAAATAATATACAAAAAGCCACTAGACAAAAGAAACAGATCACATTTAAAGGAAAACCCATCAGAATAACAGCAGATTTCTCTTCACAAACCATGAAATCAAAAAAAGCATGGAGCAGAGTTCTTCAAGTCCTCTGTGAAAACAAATTCCAGCCCAGACTGCTATAGCCCACAAAACTCTCTTTTCAGTATGAGGAAGAAGTGAAATACTTAGTTCCATGACAAGGAACAACTAAAGAATTTCATGATGTCAAAGCCAACCCTACATAGACTACTAAAAAGTACTTTAGAGGGAGACCAAAATGACCTGATCTCTACAAATGAGATCAGAAAGAACCCACCAAGTAGGGCAACCAATTAAACAGGAGAAAAAGGAGTAAATAGTAGTAAGTAAAAGACATGTCAAATATAAGTCAATACATTTCAATTATAACCATCAATGTAAATGGATTCAATTACCCAGTTAAAAAAAAATAGACTCACACAGAGCTAGATTGGTGAGATGAGCTTTAGGAGGCTTAGATCAATGGCCTCTAATATTACAAGCTTCACTGGCGGCCCATTGCAAGTGCAGAACATTTGACTGTGTGTGCATCTGCTTCCTCTTAGTCCAAAGAGAAGAATTTTCTTTTCCTTTCTTTTTTCTTTTTTTTTTCTTCTTAGCAACATCAATAGGGAGGTGGGTCATGCCCACACACTGTGCTCTGTAAAACTATTGTGAGGATAATATGTAATGTGTCAACTTTTAAAATAAGAAAGGGGAAAAGAAAAAAAAAGTAATGTTGGTTGAATGTGTGAATGTTTAATTGTTTGATCAATCTTATATACCTATATGTATTAATCTAAACTGATCTGATGATGAAAATATGTAATATAACCATTGTTAAATTTATACAATAAAAATATTAAATAAAAAATTGGTGAAGTAAAAAAAAATAGACTGGAAGAGTGGATAAGGAAGCAAAATCCAACAATATGCTGTATACAAGAGACACATTTAACTCATAAAGAAACTCATAGGCTAAAAGTTAAAGGACAGAAAACAGTACTACATGCTCCAGCACCTCAAAAAATAGCAGGGTAGCAATCCTGTTTTCAGACACTCTAAGTTTCTTTTTTTTTTTTGTCTTTTTGAGACAGAGTCTCACTATGCAGTTGAGGCTGGCCTTGAGCTCACTTTTGTAGCCCAGGCTGGTCTCGAACTCGCACCAGTCCTTCTGCCTCAGCCTCCCAAGTGCTGGGATTACAGGCGTGAGCCACCACGCCCGGCTCAGACACTCTAAGTTTCAAGCCAAGACTGATCAAACAAAATAAAGAAAGCCACTACACACTGGTTGGGGGAAAAATTCAACATGAAGCGATAACACTCCTAAATATGGGAGTACCAAGTTATATAAGACAAATCTTAATGGACAAGAAAAATCTACTTTCCAATACCACAATCTTAACAGGAGACCTCAATACCCCTTTATCCCAAAAAGATAGGTCAAGCAGATAAAAATTTAGCAAAAAAGTAGGTAGCAGAACTGAACCAGATCTTGAAACAACTGGACTTAGTGGACATATACAGAGTGTTCCACCCAACCACTTTTGAATATATATTTTTTTCAGCTGCACACAGACATTTTCCAGAATTGACCACATACTAGCATGTAGGTCATGCTTGAGTATATGCAAAAAAACCAGAAATTATACCATGTGTATTATCTGACCACAGGACCATGAAACTGGAAGTAAATGACAAAAGAAAGTACAAGAACCCCAGAAATACATGGAAATTAAACAACACCCTTCTCAGCAACCAGTGGGCTACAGATGCAATTAAACAAAAAATTAAACAATATTTACAATTTAATGAAAATGTGAACACAACTTACCAGAATTTATGGGATGCAACAAAAGCAGTTCTTAGAGGGAAATTTATAGCCCTGAACTCACACATTAAGAAAACAGAACTGAAACAAATAAATACTCTCATGCAGCACCAAAAAAGGAAGAGCAAATGAAACCCAAAGCCCAAAGATGGGAAGAAATTATAAAGATTAGAGCAGAAATTAACTCAATGAAGACGAAGAAACAGTACAAAGACTTACTGAATCAAAAAGCTGGTTCTTTGACAGATTAAATAAAACTGATAAGCCCCTAGCTAACCTCATCAAAAAGAAGAAAGAAAGGATCAAATTCAAGCAAATAAGGAATCAAAAGGATGAAATTACTACAGACCCAGCAGAGATTCAGAGGATCATTAATAGCTACTTTGAGAATTTTTACTCCAACAGAATTGAAGACACAGATAAAGTGGAAAGATTGCTAGAAAGGTACAAACTACCAAAACTGAATCAAAAAGATATAAAAACCCTCAATAATCCAATAACAGTCAATGAAATACAAAATGTCATAAAAAGTCTACCAACAGGAGCTGGGCAGATAGCTCAGTAGAAAAGTACCTGCCTTGAGGGCACAGAGTCCTGCGTTCAATCCCCAGTACCGCAAAAAAAATAAAAATAAAAATAAAATAAAATCTACCAACAAAGAAAAATCCATGTCCTAATGGATTCAAACTGAACTCTATAAGAAATTTACAGAAGACATAATCCCAATACTCCTCAAAATGTTCAATGAAATTAAAAAGGAAACAGTTCTCCCAAAATCATTTTGAGAGGCACATATTACACTGATATGAAAACCAGAGAGAGATGCAACTAAAAGAGAGAACTACAGGCCAATTTCTCTCATGAACATAGATGCAAAAATCCTCAATAAAATCCTTGCCAATAGAACACAGCAAATCATCAAGAAGATTGTACACTATGACCAGGTAGGATTTATCCCAGGTATACTGGATTGTTCAATATATGCAAATCTATAAATGTCATATACTATATCAATAGAGCCAAAGCCAAAAATCACATGATCATCTCAATTGATGCAGAAAAGGTTTTTGATAATGTTCAACATGCATTCATGTTCAAAGTACTACAGAAAATCGGATTACAGGGCTTCTACCTCAGTCTGATAAAAGCCATCTACGACAATCCAACAGCTAACATAGTTCTAAGTGGGGAAAAACTGAAGTCTTTTACTCTCAAATCTGGTGCAAGACAAGGATGCCCCCTATCACCACTCCTATTCAATATGGTTCTCAAATCATTAGCTACAGCCATTAGATAAGAGAGAGAAATAAAAGGAATAAGAATAGGTAAACAAGTTAAACTATCATTATTTGCAGATGACTTGATAATCTACTTGGAAGACCCAAAATATACAACCAAGAAGCTACTAAAATGAATATACAAATTCAGTAGCATAGCAGGGTACAAAGTCAACACATAAAAGTCAATAGCATTCCTCTACACAGACAAAGATACTGAGAGAGAAATTAGAGAAACAATACCTTTTACAATCACACTGAAGAAAATGAAATAGTTGGAAATTAACCTAACTAAAGAAGTAAAAGAACTTTTCAGTGAAAACTACAGTACTCTGAAAAAAGAGAACCTAGAGGATTTCAGAAAATGGAAAGATATTCCCTGCTACTGGATAGAAAGAACTAACATTGTGAAGATGGCCATATTCCCTAAATTATTATACAGATGTAATGCAATAACTATCAAAATACCATCAACATACCTCACAGCCCTGGGGAAATCATTCCTAAAATTTATTTAGAACCAAAAAAGACCTAGGATTGCAATGACAATCCTGGGCAATAAAGACAAGGAAAGCGGTATTATAATTCCTGAGTTAAAGTTATACTACAAAGCTACAGTAATAGAATCAGCATGGTATTGGCCAAAAAAAAATAGACCTGAGGATCAATGGAATAGATTAGAGGATTCAAAAGCAAATACAAGCACTCAGCCACTTTATCTTCAACAAAAGGGCCAAACATGTTTACTGGAAAAAAGATAGCCTCTTTAACAAGTGGTGCTGGAGGTGCATGGACGTCAGCATGCTGTCGTCACAGGCGGGTCCGCGGGGTGGCCGGGAGGCTGGTGGCGAGCGGCTTGCTGCTGGCAGTGGGCTGCGCCTAGCCAAGAGGGCCGGATTCTGCTCTGGGTCCACCCCGTCGCGCTCTGCCCCCTGCCCCAGTGCCTGGGCGGGTGCAACCTTGGAGCCACAATCTCCAGGTCAGGCTGGGGCAGCCGGCCTGGAGCCACCAGATGAGGGCTCCTCTCTAGGATGGTGGAATTGGGAAAGGCTCTTTTAACTCTCCTCTGGGATTCACCCCCTTCCACAAGACATGGAGAGCATTCTCACTGGGAGCCAGAGCTCGCACACCTCTCTGCAAGATGTCCATTCTATCAACCCTACACAGCTCATGGCCAGGATTGAGGCCTATGAAGGAAGGGAAAAGAAAGGCATGTCTGACGTCAGGAGGACTTTCTGTTTGTTCGTTACCTTTGACCTCTTATTTGTAACACTACTGTGGATAATAGAGTTAAATGTGAATGGAGGCATTGTGAACATGTTGAAGAAGGAAGTGGTACAGTATGAGTACTGTTCCTCTTACTTTGACATATTCCTCTTGGCAGTCTTCCAGTTTAAAGTGCTGATCCTTGCATATGCTGTGTGCAAACTGCACCATTGGTGGGCAATAGCGTTGACAACAGCCGTGACCAGTGCCTTTCTACTAGCGAAAGTGATCCTCTCAAAGCTGTTCTCCCAAGGAGCATTTGGCTATGTGCTACCTATCATTTCATTCATCCTCGCCTGGATTGAGACATAGTTCCTGGATTTCAAAGTCTTGCCTCAAGAAGCAGAAGAAGGGGTCCAGCAGGATGGCTCAGTGGTCTAAAGCGCCTGCTTAGGAAAGCTTAGGTGGCTGCAGGGACCTCAGTTTGATCCCTGGCACCACATGCTGTACCAGCCCTGCCCTCAGGGCAGGCTGAGCCAGCCATAAAAATAATACACAAAAACAAACAAACAAAAGTTCTGAAACAAGAAAAAAAAAAAAAGAAGCAGCAGAAGAAAATAGACTCCTGATTGCTCAGGATGCATCAGAGAGGGCTGTGCTCATACCTGCAGGTCTTTCAGATGGCCAGTTTTATTCCCCTCCTGAGTCTGAAGCAGGATCTGAAGAAGAAGCTGAGGAAAAACAGGACAGTGAGAAAGCACTTCTAGAGCTCTGACTTTGGCTTCATAAACTGGGAAGAGTCCTCACTGAAAGCCATCTGCAAGACAAGATGAGGATGGGTCTCCTTGCAAGCTGCCATGGTGACTTTGTGGAACAGCTGGCTAAGGATTTATTTCTGGTGATACCTCATGGATATTGCCCCATATAAACCAATCAATCGTCCACCTGTCTTAATGTTCCTCTGTCCAGTGAGACACAGTTACACCTTTAAGGAGTAACTGAAAGAAAGTCTTGTGCTGTATCTGAATCAAAAGACTTCGTAATATATTGAAATAACACTTTTCTAGCCAGTGGAATAGCTTTTTATTTCAGTTCACAGAATGGAATGTTTTGGTTTCATGTCTCAGGTTTCTTTTGTATTTCTTTTTTAACATCTTACATTTCCCTTGTATTTTTTAACTCATGCACATGTGTTCTTTGTATAATTAAAAAAAAAATCCAACGTATCAAAAAAAAAAAAAAAAAAAAAAAAAAAAAAAAAAAAAAAAAAAAAAAAAAAAAAAAAAAAAAAAAAAAAAAAAAAAAAAAAAAAAAAAAAAAAACACACACACACACACAAAAAAAAATGGTGCTGGAAAAACTGGCTCTTCACATGCTGAAAACTAAAACTTGGCCCAGGTCTATCACCATGCACTAAACTAAAGTCAAAATGGAGTAAAAGTCTAAATATTAAAAGAGAAACATTAAATCTCTTGGAAGAGAAAGTGGGAGAAAATCTTGAAGACATAGGAGTAGTCAAAGAGTTCATGGACAAAAATCAAAATGCATGTTTAACACTTGAAAGAATCAACAACCGGGACCTCCTCCAGCGAAGAAGTTTTTGCATGTCAAAAGAAATTACCAACAGAGTAAAAAGACAACCTACAAATTTCAAAAAGATTTAATTAATAAGTATTCAGACAGAGGTCTTCTATCTAGAGTTTATAAAGAACTAAAAATCTTTAGGGTCCCAAAATTCAAAGACTCAATCCAGAAATGGGCATCTGAGATGAACACACACCTCTCAGAGAAATAAATTCAACAAGCCTATAAATACATGAAAAAAAAATGTTCCACATCACTAGCCATTCATGAAATGCAAATCAAAACAACACTTAGATACCATCTCACCCCAGAAAGAATGGCTATCATAAAGAAATCAACCAACAACAAATGTTGGAGAAGCTGTAGGGAAAAAGGAACACTTCTCCACTGCTGGTAGGAATGCAGACTCATGCAACCATTATGGAAAGCAGTGTTGAGAATCCTTAAAAAGCTAGAACTGGAAATCCCATTCAATCCAGTTATCTCCCTCCTGGGAATTTTTCCAGAAGAACTGAAAGCATCATATCATAGTGATATCGGTGCACCTATGTTCATAGCAATACAGTATGTGATAACCAAATTTTGGAAACAACCAAAATGCCCATCATCTGAAGAATGGTTGAAAAAGATGTGGTATTTTTATACAATGGAATATTACTCAGCTATAAAGAATGATAAACTAGAAGAGTTCATATATAATGGATGTATCTTGAACAAATACTTGTAAGTGAAATAAACTAGACTTACATATACAAATATCATACAGTTTCCCTAGTATAATAAACTCAAAAGAAGAAAAATAGATAGATAGATAGATAGATAGATAGATAGATAGATAGATAGATAGATAGATAGATAGATAGATAGATAAATTTTGGGGAGTACCAGGAATCAAACTGAGAACCTTGTGTTTTCTGCATCCTCAACCCCTATAATTTTTTTTAGAAGAGTGACTTAAATACAAAATATATTTGGAAGAGTTATAAAAACAAATTAAGGTTTATTGAAAGTGTTAATGCTTAATTATTTGACCAATCTTTTATACCTATATCTAAACAGATTTCATGATGAAAATATGTAATACAACCACTGTTAAATTTTTGTTCTTGTTTTGAAATTCTGTACTGTATGTACTCTTGCTTGCTACTGTTTTTTTATCTTTATTTCTGCTACTTTTACTCTTTAAAATAATTTTTTAAAAAGAAAGAAAGGAAAGAGAAAGAAAGAAAGAAAGAAAAAAAGAAAGAAAGAAAGAAAGAAAACTTGTAACCTAACTGGCATTTCAAGAAACAGAGTATAATGGATGGGGCCCAGGGCCAGCTGCAGTATGGCAGCTTCACCTGTGGACTGTCTGTTTATTGCTTTCTCCCTTTCTTTTTATGCTACTGATTGACCCCTAAATGAACCCTGTGATGGGAGAGGGATGGAAGTTAATGAAGACCGGTGTTACGCATGTGGTCCTCTTTTTGCCAAGGTGATTACACACAAGATCACGCTGAGTATCCTAAATAAAGCTGACTTGTTTCAGAGGTTCTTAGCTCACTGAAGGTGTAACCTCAGTGGGTCCTCTGAGCCACCATCATTGGGTCTTCTCATTGCTCCATTTGACTCCGACACAGCATTACAACAAAAACTTCCATGTCCGACATAAATTTTAATGTCACAAATAAGACAAAAGAAACTTGACTTTTGAAAAGATTTCTGGCAAGTCTTTATTTCTGCAGAAGGGTGCGTGGCTATGGTACACAAAGCCAGCCAGAGCACACAGCTGGAGAGCTGGACTTTATTCCCTGATGTACTTGTAAT
Source organism: Myocastor coypus (assembly GCA_004027025.1). Taxonomy (NCBI): domain Eukaryota; kingdom Metazoa; phylum Chordata; class Mammalia; order Rodentia; family Myocastoridae; genus Myocastor; species Myocastor coypus. The sequence continues at coordinate 31,962 of PVJA010010963.1, forward strand.
GTCTTCTCCCCACTCTAACCCTTTCACTGGAAATCTAGTCTTACAGTCTATCCTGATTGGCTAAATCTTTTTTTTTTTTTTTTTTTTTCTTTTTCATTTTGGTACTAAGGATTGAACTCAGGACCATTCACTTGTCAGGCAGGTGCTTATGCCACTGAGCTATCTCCACAGCACCCCCATTGGCTAATTCTTAAGGTGATGTAGTTGCTGTGCACAACATATCCTGTGACTCAGGAATCTTTGCCACATACAAACATCCATGGCAGGTAGACTGACATGTGCCCTATTGTCTTGTCTTTCTAAAGAATAATGAAATAAGCACAGGTACATTTTACAAAAATAGAATTACAAAATGGAGTTATCTTAAATATCCCCTTTGACAAAAGACTTCTCGTGTGTGTGTGTGTGTGTGTGTGTGTGTGTGTGTGTGTGTGTGTGTGTGTGCGTGCCCGCATGCGCACAGAGATTCATCAAACTATTTATAGAATGACCTCTGAACCTAGCAGATTAGGGAACAGAGACAATCTCTTACGTTCATCTGATCTGCACATTTGAAACAACTAAAAAAGTAAATGTTAAACCTTATGTATGTTCCCTAACACCAGTCCTTTTAAAAATATGCCACACTATAATGTTTAAGAACTTCTTGAGATAAAAATGTCTTTATTCTATTTGAACAAGCAGATCACTTAATAAGCATGTAATAGAATTTAAAGCCTAAGTCGATTTTGTCATCCTAACTTTATTTCATTGACATTTTCAGCAATGTCTTCCATGATCAGAAACCAAGAAAAGAGGATACAAAAAGTGAAGGACCAGGAAAAAATGTTACTAAAGTGACACCTCCCTTGCCTGTCTTTATAGAGGGATGATGCCCCTTCCATTGAGATGTTACTTATAATTAGTGCCCTGTGTACTTTTTGATTTTATGTGAAAATTTAATAAAAATACCCTGCCCTGTAAATTCTGTTTTGAGAGTTCTGAAGTGAACTATACTTGAATGTCTCCTGTGAAAATGTTGAGCCATACTAGTAGGATTTGAAGATATTTATACAGTATAAGGTGTTCACTGGTAGTAATTCCAGTGTATTAAAATAATTGTGTTACTGGTTCTACTTCATTTCTTCCCATCTTAAAAATTAAAATCCCAGAGGGGCTGGAGAGATAGTTGAGTGGCATAAGCACCTGCCTGGCAAGTATGCAGTCCTGAGTTCAATCCCCGCTACCACACACACAAATAATAATAATAATAATAATAATAATAATAATAATAATAATATCCCAGAGTAAAAGCTCCTTTTACATGAAGTGACGTGGTATAATGCCCCAACAGAAGGACAAATTCCAGCCTACAGATGGGGCTTCCTACTGTGACCCTGAACTCACTGTTTATTCTGTGGATAACAGTGAAGAGAATGAGATAACAAAAGTTAGGGAGCCCCAATTAAAATTCTTAGAAGTTTCTGTTTTTGCCTATTAATAACTAAAGGGAGAAAATATTTTTGTTACTCTAGCAAGTGCATGGGTAACTTTGAGACTCTATTAAGTTACTCTACCTTAGATTGTAATAAATTAGGGGATTTTGTATCTGAATCAAATACATGAGACAAGAAAATCAGAGAAACGTTTCAGTGGTGCCAGAACAGCAGGGCTGACACACAGAGGGCCAGCTGTCCAAAGCACACCCTCTCCTGCTCTCCAGCACAGGGGTGTCCCTAAGGAACACAGGAGCAGCTGCCTGACTGGAAGATCTGTGTCCTAGGCCCACTTCTCACCTAGCTGTAGCCCCTGACAAGTTGTCACTATCACATTGGCTGGGACAGAGTACTGGGTACACTTTAGGTCCAAAGCCTTGATAGGTGTTCGTGGGTTTTCTCACATTGTTCCCTCACCAGCTATGAGCAGAAGATGGAGCGGGGGTTGTCCTCAGGGAGGGCAGCAATGCAGAATAGAGCCTTGGGGTGACTGTGAGGAGGGACACAGACCTGTGCCACAATCCCCATTGCTCCCTGGCAGAAGAGCAAGATGATCAGGAGGCTGCCTGGAACAGCAGTGTGCCCCAGGAAAGCCCCGAGCTTTGCCCGGGACCTCAGGCATCCAAGCACACCCAACTATTAAAGTGTAAGTTTTAATGGTCTGTGTCTCTTACGTCAATAATCCTTAATGATGGATTAATTTGTATATCAGGTAATACAAAATGACTATGGATAGAGATTTTTATTTAAATTGTTTCACCTTTTCTTCTCATAGGAATGCTTGACCCTTCTGCACAGTTGTTGTGAGTGCATTCACAGAGCTTTGTACAGCATCAGTGCACATACCACTATCTCTAAATTTCACAGATGAGCACTGTAAGCACAAACTGTCACCCAGTCCTAGGAAGTGCTTTCTGATGCTATGTGTGGCTGGGTTTGTTCGTTTCAAAAAAGACCATCTTACCCAGGTTGTACATTGTTCGGTCAGTAGAGACTGTGCTTATTAAAGGGTATTTCAACTGGTAAGCTTTATTTTCAGGGATAAGCCTGTTGAATTTTCCAGCAAGCAAAATATGTTTGATTTTTACTTTTTGATGTAGTCTTATTATGTAGTCCAAGCTAACCTGAAAATTTCTGTGGGGCCCAACTACTGAAAGTGCTAGGATCATGGGAAAACGTAGTTTTAACATAAATGTCATAGTTTTCATGTGCAACATGATGTTTTTTTCTCTGTGCTTGTCATTAGTGGGACAGAATACTTGTCATTTTATTTTAGATCTAGCCTATTATGGTATTAAGATTTAGATAATTCAGACAATGAATAAAGATTAAAACTCAGGTTTTATTTATATAAAGTGTTTCAGAGCAAAGATAAACTTGCATATCACTGTACTTTACAAATATATCACCCATGATGGCTGGAGGTATGAAAAGACAAGGAAAAGGGTGACAGAAGGAAGCAGCTTGTATAGGATCTGTATCCCTATGTGGTAACCTGCTGGGAGTGGGTGGGTGGTGAACAGGGACACCCTCAAAGGGCTCTGGGCTATTATGGTTGCATTCCTCTGGAAGCCAGGCTGGACCTGTCCCTGCCAGTCTCTAGGAAGTGGCTTCCAGACCACCTTCTCAGCACACACCTTACACCCCTCGTGGCCCCTTTCTCCCTGTGTGTTGCCATGGCTGATTTCCTTGATGACCACTCTGACTAGGCTCATTTCTGTGCCAGCCTTAGATCAGAGTCAAGAACACACTTGCAAAAAAAAATTAAAAAAAAAAAGAACACACTTGCTCCCTGCAGACCCGTACCTGAGGGGTAAACCAGACAGAAGCCACTGGAGTCTTACAGCTTTAGCTCGTATGCTTTCTGATCACAGCCTGTGATGCAGTGTGTCCTTATCCATGTGATTCCTTATGGGGTCCTTATTTTTAAATATGAAAGTGCACGTAGCAAAGACTATTTCTTTTCTTTTTGAAGGGAGTAGGGGGTGGTCTGGTCTAACTAAACTGCCCAGGCTGGCCTGGGTCAAGAGCCACAAAATAACTACAAAATAGCTGGATGACAGGTGTGTACCACCATGCCCAGAGTTATTTCATTAGCTTCAAAACAGTCCTCAGCTGTTTGTAATGAGGCTTGCACTACTCCCTCAGCCTAGGGAGGCCTTACAGGCTCCAGCTTGAACCTGAGCAGCTGGCTTGTTTTGTGTTCCTTGACAAGAGTCTACACCTGAAGCTCAGCTAAATCACTCCTCAAGAGGCCTACGCCCTGAAGTAATGATGCCTGAGCACAAGTCAATCAACCAGTGCTGCAGAAGAAGTCGCTGGAAGTGCTACATATAGATACCTCTGCACATTACACAAAAGCTACTAGGGAGTTTCAGGCAGTTGGTGGCTAGTCGAGTTGCCTTTATTTTAAATTATTCAGTGTGCTTCACAACCTTATCCTCCTCCACTTTCTGCTACAGCCTCTCCAGCACTCAGCATCAGTGAATCCCCCACCACCCATGAACCACCTTGTCCTCATGGCCTGTTGATAGGCATCTATTGCTGCATTCTTCCCAGCGTGCAATGCCCCCGTTCTCCACCAGCACAAACTTCCACTCCACCACAGAATCTGCCGGCAGGAAGACAGAATGAGACCACAGCCCATCCTTGTGATGGTGGAGTGGGATGTAAGTGTGCCACCTGCCAAGATTCTCATGGTCTCCAGTTACTGCAATGAACTGCACATCCGTGCTCGTGAGGTAGTGCACCTGGAACCTGATGCTAACTTGCTCCGACATGGAAGACACTTTGGCTGCACTTTTTCTTTTCCCATCCACTTCCCAGTCTCTTGCTTCCACAAAATCACTTCTGCTGTTGTGCTTATCTGGGCTTAGCCTTACCCCAGAAACCTCCAGGTTGCTGCCCAAACCCACATCTCCCCAAGACAAGTGCCTAGACACCATTTCCCAGTCCTCCTGGCCAGCCAGGGCCTGAGTGTCCAACTGCACCTGGTTCCCTTTCTTAGCTGTGGCCATGTGCTGGCTGCCAGATGGCAGCTTCTCTGCAAACGATGTGGCTGTTTTAGCAGGGGTCTCTTGTCCTTTTTGGAACCTCCATTCTCCAACAGGAGACTTAAGACTTTCATTTCCTGAAGTTTCTCTCACTTTGGTCTCAGAAATCAAAAGTCCATTGCTTTCTTGAAGATGCTCTAAGAAACAAAAGGGAAAATGTCACCATGTTAGGATGAGAAAGGGTTATCATTAACCTTTGACTCTACCTGCAATATCCCAAGTCCCTCTCTATTGAAATAAGTGCATATTTAATTACCTCTCATGTTCCCTGCATCGTGCTCTAAGACTATGTATGTACGGTATATCCAACAATGAAAGACACATCATCAGGCAGCATCATGCACTGGTGTATGTGTAAACACAGTGACAAGTTGTAAAGGCAGAAGTGTAAGCTGGTCCTGGGACTGGCAATGCTGGCACACAGCCAAGTCGAAGTGCTTGAGCCCTCTCACCCCAAATTGCTGTCAGTACCAGGTTGCTAACTTAGCAGTAGAGCACAGACTCAGTCTGAGGCCCAGGGAACAATCCCTAGCACAGAAATACAACAATTCCAGTTGTTGGTCACAAGTCTGTATGGCTCCCTAAACACCCGAAGAAGGCCCTGTAGCCCTCACTCCAATTCATAAGATGTCACTGGGAAACAGCAAAGGAAGGGACAGGTAAGACCTGGGGTGCACAAAGGGGAGGGGAAGTCATTGCTCCTTGCCAGCAGCCCCACATGCAGCAAGACCCCATCTGAAAGAAACAAAAAATTTCCCCCACCCCTATACTTTTTTTTTTTTTTTTTTTTTTTAAGACAGGGTCTCACTATGCAGTTCAGGATGGCCTTGAGCTCACTTTTGTAGCCCAGGCTAATCTCAAACTCACACTGATCTCCTGCCTCAGCCTCCCAAGTGCTGGGATTACAGGCATGCAAGTCCCCTAGAGACTGTCTCTTATTCACCTGACTGTCCCACAATGGCTCTGGAAGACAGAAATCTCCAAGACCAGACAATCATTGAAGGGAGTTATGGGGCAAAGCAAGGCTTGCTTCATCTTGCCTTTTTTTAATGGTAGGGTTGAAAGTGAGAGGTCAACTAGTATAATCCTTGAACCTAAAACATGAGGCTGCCTTCAGAAAAGATTAATGAACTTTGGCTTCATCCCACACCACTCACAGGAAAGGCACACGGCAGATTTTCATGTGGCTACAAATGATCACCACTCCACTAAAAATAAAGTCCACAGATGTCATTTGCACCGTGAGGCTGCTGTCCAGGCACCGGCAGCTTGCCAGGGAGGGTGCGGGAAGCACAGATCCGCGCCAGGGCGCTCGGTGTGCAGCCAACGGCCTCGCAAACGTCCAGGCTAAAAGCGCATCAGCGCAGGAGCTCCGATTCTCTTTTAAGGGCTCAGCCTACTCTGCACTGTTGCTGCAGGGGGCACACAGCTCTGAATCGCTGATGATCGCATAGCCCCAGGCCAGAATCCAAACTGATCCCTGCCCACCCCAGGGTTGCATGCAGGTAGTAACAAGCGCACGCAGCCCAGCGTTCCGAGACCCAGTTCGGCAGGCGGCGGGGTGCGGGGTCGCGAGGGAGGGGACGTGGACCGAAGAGGGGTGTCAGGGTGGGGTGTAGCACAGCCAAGGTCAAGCCCTTCCCTAGCATGAGCCGAGGCAAAGAAAGAAAGAAAGAAAGAAAGAAAAGAAAGAAAGAAAGAAAAGAAAGAAAGAAAGAAAAGAAAGAAAGAAAAGAAAGAAAGAAAAGAAAGAAAGAAAAGAAAGAAAGAAAGAAAAGAAAGAAAGAAAAGAAAGAAAGAAAAGAAAGAAAGAAAGAAAGAAAGAAAGAAAGAAAGAAAGAAAGAAAGAAAGAAAAGAAAAGAAAAAGTTGTGGGACGCCCCCCAGACTAAAATCCTGGTTGACGGAGGCCCTGGTGCACCGCGGCGCGGAGCGTTGTTTCCTGGACACAAGCCAAGGGCGGCCGCGACCGCGGCCGGACACGGCCAGCGGGCCCTCTTCGGCCTCCTGAACCAATGCCAGGACACCCAGCAGGTGGGGACGCATCCAGGGTGGAGACGTACCTGGGCCTCTCGCGTCCGCAAGTTCCCGGGGAAGGGCGTCCTTGCCCGCATCGTCGGAGCCGCCCCTCAGCAGCCACACGAGCAGCGCCCCCGCCAGCCCCCCGCCGACCAGCAGGGCAGACCAGACGGCTCCCATGGCGCGGACACACCCACCGCGCGCGGCCGCTCGCGTCAGGGTCAGGGGCTGGGGCTGGGGCTGGGGCTGGGGCTGAGGCCGGGGCTGGAGCGCGGATCACCCAGCAGAGACGCCGCTTCTCTGCCAGCACCCTCGCTCCGGGCTCTCCGGCCGCCGCAGCCAGAGGTGTCGGATCCGGCGTCCTCCTGGGGCCCGCCCAGGGTCCGCCCCTCGCGCCGCCTCCTGGGCGCGGCCGCGGCTGGGCTCCCTTGAGCCGGGAGAAGCCGGAGCCATCCAGGAGCAAAGCCGCTCACGGCCTCCACGCCTCAACGTCTCAACGCCCTCGCCGTGAAAGAAAAGAGCCTTGGGGACCTGAGCTCTATAAATGCCACTCTCTTCATCCACATCCACTCTCCCGCGAAATGCTTGCCCGTCTGGCGAACCAGGTGCTGTCAGGGCCCAGGCGCCTATCTACTGTTCCTGCAGATAAGCGTATTTGTAAAAATAGTGACTCTTTATTAAGCGCTCAGTATTCAAATGCTATACGTATTTCGTTGAATCGTCGCCAAACAACTGCAACCCTGTGAACAGTGACACACATTTCTCCCTCATTCACTGCGGCGCTGCTGTGACGGCTTTACACGCCCGCCTGGAGCTGATGGTCCAGCCTCCCGGTCCGAGCCTCAACTTTTCTCTGCCCCATACATTCCACATCAGCTGCTGAAGGCCACAGCTGGCGAGTATTCGCCTCCAAGTAATTGCTGGTGAGGCTTCCTCCGGCGGGAGAAATTCCTTGAGTTCCTCACTGGAAACAGCTGCTGCGGAGTCACGGGCAGGCTCTGTGTATGTGTGGGCGTGGGTGTGCGTGCGTGCGTGCGCGGTGGGGAGGTGAGGCTCCTTGGGGATGTACCTCTCCCACTTCCTCTCCAAACTACAACTCGGGGGCATTCTCCCCCTCTGGCAACTACATCCTCCCCCCATTGCTACAGACACAACGGAACAAAACCATAAGCCCCCACAGACCACCTTCATACCAGTGGCCAGCGCGATCTCTTTGAAACACTGCACCAACACTTAGCTCGAGATCCTGCAACTGCTCAAGATTTTGAAACAAAAACCTCTTCAATTCCGCACCACCTGGCCTCTCCAGCCTTGCTGGTCTTCTTGCCTGTGTACGTTTTTTAGCCTAACTTGGAGATTCCCCTTTTGTTGAATAGATTTGTTCTTCAGCAAACTAACGACTTCATGGTGGGCTTGGGGATAAACCGTACCCAAACTGTAGCATGTATGCTTTATAATAAAACAGGAAATAAGTGTTTCCCTAGTTCTGTGGATCATTCTAGCAATCATCAGTTCTAAGGCAAAGGTATGAAACCGCATTTACCGGCAGTGGTCAGGCCTGGAGTTGGGACTGGCCTTTGAAGGGAGTCATCCTGTGGGCGCTGACACAACTCCGATGGGGATGGTCAGAGTGGATTCAGTTGTAGAATAACAACCTAGTTGCCATGAAGAGTTGGGAAATTGCTTGGTGTCTCCCCTCCCATTTTGGAGTCTAGGAGGAAAGTTTTGAGCCTAGTAAAGAACAGCATTTTTCTTGTCCCTCTTGGAATTGCAGGACCCTCGAGATATTCAGGCCTCACCTGAGTCTGTCCGGGTGATTACATCCACCACCTGCCATCTGAGTACCCCCCCACACTCTGGTCCCTCTATCACCACTGGAAGTTTAACTACCTGAAGTCCAGTGGGAGCAAGGCACCCTAACTGCCATGTAAAACTCAGCTGCTCCTCAGCCTTCAAAATTTTTTTTTTTTTCTGATAGGGCCCTGACCAACTCCTCTGGGTCTTTCATTTATCTGCCCTTAGGCCACTCAAATTCTGCCAAGGCCTAGGAACAATGAAACTTTTCCTGAGCTCCTGAACCCATGCTGTACTCCCAGTCTCAAACTGACACATTACTCTTTGAGCTCTGAACACACACTCTAACTTCCTTAGAGAAAAATACAGTGGACTCTCTGGTTATGACAGTTCTAACAAACAACTTGGGTTATGACTGGAATTTTAGTTTGAACTTATGATCAAATATGAGATATGCTTTGAATGCTGCCTGCTTATGCATCCAGATGATCTCAGATACAGATTTAACCCTTAAAGAGTTCTGGAAGAGATTTATAACATCCTTTCCTGCATGTAGTTAAGTGAGAAATCCTAGGCCAATGTCTTTCTAAGAATGCTGAGATCTGCCTGTGTACATCAGGAAGACTTAGAAGGCTGGGTAGAGGAGCTTGAGCCTTCAACTGACAACTTGAGTTACAACCAGCCCTTGGGAATGAATCAAGTTTCGAAGTCAAGGTCTACTGTATGAGGTCTCCCCTAGTTTTAGACCATGAACTCTTTGAAGGACAAACCTTGTTCATTCTTCATAGTCCCTGGACTGAAAACCTAAGATACAATAGGCCTTTTCTTAGTGTTGTTTAGTGAATACTAGCATCTGCCAGCCTGGGCACATGCTTTGTAGGGATTACTTCATGCAACATCCCCCAGGGAGTCATGTTCCCAAGGTCACTCAGTCGATGAGTGACCAAACTGGGTTTGAACCCAATATTCTGACCCTAGGACCCATGCTCTGAAACTTGAGCTATATTCAATCCTGGTGGCTTTTTTAAAATGCCCAAATCTTAAGATGTACATTTTAGAAATGAGTGTGCAAATTGGGGTATGTGACACCCCAATATCCTTTTGGAAGTATCTCAAAATTCATGATGAATTTCAGACATGTTCTTGCTTTGTGAGTCCTCTCTGCAAGCCCTGCCTCCTTAGGGAAATACGCTCCTCACCCAGCACCTGTCTGCTGCTGTCAAACCTTTGCGGCTGGGCCTCCACACATTAGCCATAAGCAAAGCTTCTCTGCAGACCCGTCACGTTGGAGCCGCCCAGCTTCAGGTTTCATAGAGACATTTCCTGACCGCACTGTTTGCAAAACTCTGACTCATCTTAGTTCTAGGACAGATGCCAAGCTGAGCTGCCTGCCATGGTAAATGATGAAACCTTTAGCAAAAGAGAATCTGGTGGAAAAACTGGCTCATTGTACTGAAGAAAAATAAATATGGGCTAGTACTTTGTACTGCATAAAATGGTGGAGCACTGGTTCACCAAAGCCTTACACATAGATGTGAAAACTCCAAAGCTGGTAGAACAAAATTAAAAGAACTATCATTGAAACATTGCCTAACATAGAAGGCGGAAAACAAAAACAAAATAAAACTGACATCATCAAAATAAGGCTCATAAATAAAGTTACCAGATAAATTCAGACTACAGTGAGATGTTTGTTTTCTCTAAAACTAACAGAAGATTAGTTTCCAGGCATACAAAGACATTGACATGAGATGCAAAATAAAACTGGAGGGCCAGGGAGATAGCTCAGTGGTATAAGTGCCTGCCTGGCAAGCATAGATCCTGAGTTCAACCCCTGGTACCACACACACACACAAAGGATACTTATTCATAAATAAATGAGTAAATAAAATGTACAAGGTGTTATTTTCCTGGTGCCTGGAAACAGTCATTCCTTCACAGGAGCATTCAGCTGAATAAAATGAATAGGTATAGCATGGTCCAAATCCTTGGCAGTCAGAGGCCAGGAAGGTAGCTCAGGCACACAAGTGCCTGCTTGGCAAGTGCAAGGTCCTGAGTTCAATCCCTGGTTCTACAAAGTAAGTAAGTAAATAAATAAATATAAATGAAATCTTTGGTAGTCAAGGCTGGCAAGATGGCTCAGCAGTCCAAAGTACCTGCTTAGGAAAACTTAGGCAACTGCAGGGACTACAGCTCAAGCCCTGGCACCACATGTTGCACCAGCCCCACCCCCAGGGCAGGCTGAGCCAGCCATAACATAAATAAATAAGTTAAAATCTTTGGTAGTTGAATAAATGCAAATTAAAACAGTATTGTTGTACCAGTTGGCACCCACCAGAAGAGGCAAATACTAGATAGAAATTGTGGCACTCCTTTTAGGAAAGCAAGCTAGTATAATTTAAAAGAATTTTATGAAATCAAATATGCATCTACTCGTTGACCTAGCAATGCTATTTTTCAACAGGTACAGCTGAGGTCACCCAGCCAGACATAGAAGGAAATAGCTAAGAAAATGTAGTAGTGCCATAACAGTAGAATGCTAAGGGTCCTATCTAGGAGAGGCTCAAGATATATATTGATCAAATAAATGAACATCAGGAATATGCTAAGAATGTATTATCAAGGGCTACAGAGATAGCTCAGCAGATTAAATGCCTGCCTGGCAAGTGCATGGACCTGGGCTCAATCCCCAGTATCACATGCCGTGCTGGCTCCAGAACCCTGGGTGCATCTGGGAACCCAGAGTGGCGGGACACTCCTGTAATCCCAGCTAGTGCTGGGGAGGCTGAGGCAGGAGGATCACTATGAGTCCGACCTGCCTAGTTACACTCTGTATGAGAGAGAGAGAGACAGAGACAGACAGAGACAGAGAGAGACAGAGAAAGACAGAGAGAGAGAATGTATCACCAAAATTATAGCAAATACCTGTCCAGGTATCTTCCCTCCCTCACACCCTTTCTCCTCTCCCTCCTTCTCTCTCTTCCCTCTCTCCCTCTCCTTTCCTTTTCTTCCTATGGCTTAGATCTAAAATGTCTCTTCAAACTCTCACATGTGTGAAAGGTGACTGGGTCATGAGGTGCTCTGCTCATCAGTGGATCAGTTTATGGATGAGTTCATAGCTGCCTTGCTTTTTGGAAGTGGGCCTGGTTGGAGGCAGGACCCCAGGCAAGTGACCTGGAAGGATGTGTTCTTGTCCCCAGTTCCTTCCTCTCTCTCTGCTTCCTGGCTGCATAGGGGAGTACCTTGCCCTCTGCCAGGCCCCTCCGCCAGGCCCTTCCACCATGCTGTTCCTGCCTTGGGGCTGGCTGCCCATGAACTGACACGTGAGCCTAAGTAAACCCCTTCTCCTCTAACATCACAGTGACAGAAAAATGAAATGCCTTCCTTTCTTCTCTCTCTCTCTGTCACTCCCTCTCTCTCCTTCCTTCTTTTCTTCTTCTGAGTTGACTGCTATTTTCTTAGGCGAAAAGGAGGTAAATGATATAACAACAGACCTAAGCAAAACCCCAGTAACAACAGTTTGGGGTGTCATTTACCTCCCATTCCTTGTCTTCTTCCTCATCAATAGTATCCTTCAATCAATCTATCCACCCAACCACTGCTAATATTCTTTGTTATAAGCTAACTTTTATCAAAAGGAAAGCAGAAGTTTCATCAGTACTTTAGGATGAGTTTGTTTGATATTCAAAAGTAAATCTAGAAGGAAAATGATTTCTAAGGGGAAAATTTCACATCCAGGGCTCTGGCTGGGGATGATCTTCACCCCAGCCTCAGCCTCATATGCAGTTCTGCCAGCTCCCTTAACAGGAGAGGCAGACCCTGGGATGACAGACAAAAAGGACCAAGTCACAAAGAACTAGATCAGACCAAAATCATGTCTTAAGTGTTCAAGTTCACCAGTAACTAAAAAAATACAAATGAAGACAAGATACTAATTTTTATCTGCCAAATGGGCAGTATTATTTTTTTAAAAAAGATGAAACTTAATGTTGGCAGAGAGGCTAAGGAAAAGGAACTCCGTTTGATCTGTGAAAGAAGGAAAGATACAAAATTAGGGCCGTTTAATTTTATATATCCAAAGCCTTAAGAAAATCAAAACATGCTAGTTGTGCCTGCTTCATACCTGTAATCCTTTTTCTCAAGAGGCCGAGAGAGGAGGATTGCTATAAGTTTGTGATCAGCCTGAGTTACACAGTGAGTTCAAGGTTGGCCTCAACTATATAGTGAGACCCTGTCTCAAGCAACCTACAGAAAGAAAGCCAAAAACAGAACAAGCAATTGTGTGAGAGCGTGTTCACTTGTGACACAACGTTTCAACTTCCAAAAAGGTTAAGTGCACATGGGCCAGGGTGATGCACAGGGCAGCCATTCCTCACTGAGAGCAGTAAGAACAGTCCTGTGAGCAGTGAGGCACTGCTAGGCTGAGACATGCATGGGAGCAAGCAAGGCAGGGTCAGTACAGAAGAAGCACAGTGCTTCCTAGGACTGCACCTCAGAAATCACACATCACCACTTCTGCTGCTTTAAGAGAAGAATTAAATGCCACCTTTTGAGGAAAATGAGTCAAAGAATTTGTGAACATATTTTAAGAATTTATAACCTGTTATCTAGCCCCAAGTTATTTACATTCCTCAAAGATACAAAATATGCTTACAAAATCTCCCTCAAGCCTCACTCCTTTATAGCATCAGTCTAGAGTGCAGGATAGTAGAATAGGCCAGCTTCCGGTGTAGAGGCAGCAAGGTGTAAGTCCTCAAGGTGGTTATTCTGCCACATTTGCTTGCAACCTGAGGACCTGAGGATGAAAGGAATGAATTATGCATGTCTCCACAGAAACACCAGGAGAGGCACAGGAGCAGGCCATAGACACTGCCATTCCAAGCAGGTGGTTGGGGGCACTCAGGAGCCCCACTGCACAAGCATTCTGACAACCAGAAAGTCTTCACTGGGAATTCCTTGATCAGGAATTCAGCCCAGCTCACACCTGAAACTCATTCTCAACAGCCTGTGATTGCACAGTGGCTCTTGGAGTCATCTCTTCCACCATACAAGCACACAGCTGTAGCTGAGGAACCCCCTCAGGCTGCTCCTGCCCCAAGAATCATGAAGATCCAAAGAACTGTCTCATTTTATTCCTTCTTTTTTTTTTTTTCCCAGAACCAGGGATCGAACTCAGTACCTTGCACTTCCCACGCAGGCACTTGTGCCCCTGAGCTAGCTCCCTGGCCCCTCTCTCATTTTATTCTGTCCTTTACCATTTTGCCCTAAGCTGGCCATGGTTATGTCAGTATAATTTTGTGGAAAACTGTGTGTCTCCTGTGAATCTCATTGGGCCCGTGCTATTACTCAAAAGCCAAGCCCCAGCCTGGCCTAATGGCACACACCTGTAATCCCAGCTCTGTGAGAGCTGAGCTCAGCAAGAGGATTGATTACAAGCCAAGCCTGGGTAATTGAACAGCTTAGACCCTGTGTCAAAATTTAAAAATAAATAAGAAAAAGGGCTTGGATGTCACTGTGTGAAGGCCTTAGATTCGATCCCTAATACAAAAAGGAAGAAACGTCAAGTCCCCAGGTTCCCTTAAGATAAGCCCTTTTTTCTTGTGGGCTTCTGATGAACAGTAACTTTCTTCAGCTTTTTAGAAGCACTATTGTTTGAGGGAGAAAATCTGTGTGCAGCACCTGTAAAAATCTTCAGGGGCCTTTGGTCCTGCTGAATGGTGCTTGAGGCACCACTTACATTCTTTTCGGGGTCTTAACAAAGACTTTTACACTCTTAGATTCATCTTTAGACCATGTCTTCGGAAGTATCCTGGATTTGACCTTTGCCCTAAACTATTTTTTAACTTAAGTATCATTTGCCATCTGAGAATCTAACAACTTTCAAAACCACAAAATTCTGGTTCCTTTGAACTGTCCTTTTAGAATATTTTTTTCCTTTCTGTATTTTACCACAAACAGCAAGGAGAAAATAGGGGATACCTTTACATTTTACATGAAAATCTTGCTGATCTCATCCAGTTCATTAAATGTATTTTCTACTGTCCCTAGATGATGAAGCATATTTTTCTGCTCTTACACTACAATTATACAAAAGACTTCTTGTGATCACAAGTGTGAGAATTACACACACACACACACACAATTCCAGCTGCTGGAGTCCTCTAATCCCGACTCCACAGGCCAAGTGCTGTCCCCTGACCCTCCTGTCCATTTTAGATGCCACCCTCTCTATCTGACTGGCTATAAATTAGGGTTTCAAGGCCCAGTGGCAGAATGTGTGCTTAGCATGAGTGAGGCTGGGTCCTCAGCACCAAACGTAAAAGTACAACAAAATTTCCTTTGAAATCAAAGCTTTTTCAGATCTTGTATGTGAAGATACAACATTGACCAGGAAAGACCATTGCCTTGACTGCTGACAGGGGAGCAGGCAGGAAGATGCAAGTGGCTTTGTGAGCCTCAAGCTCTGAGCTCTCTGAGGTGTTGCTGTCAGGTCTGTGGGTGCAGAAACAGGTCTGCCTTGGCAGATGAGAGGCTATACCTGTGAGCAGCTTCAGTCTAAAGACTCCCCAGTGGGTGCGTAGGAGCTGCATTTGAACTACGCCAGGTTGTCGATTCTCCACACACTCACCCAGCTTCCTTCCACAGAGTCAGAGGTGCATCACAGTCTCCATCTTTCTCATCCTTCCTACTCAGCTCAGGAACATCAAATCCTATCACACCATCTGCTGCTCAGTAGACCTGAACTGATGTAGTTTTCCCCCTATGGGTGAGCCTTTCCCATCTTTCAGGAAGACTGTGATGGTATTTGTGGAAATAATTGTTGAGGATTGGTAATAATTCTCCTCTTCATTCCCAACATCCTTCACTTATAACCATAGATGCATGGGAGACTGGTTGTACTTTCTTATAAAAGTCTATGGAAAATTTCTCAGGTGCTCAGTGAACTGGTTGGTAAATGTGGTGGACTGACAACTGGTGGTCAACTCACCTAGCTGAACTGAACCAGCATAGTGCCGGGTGTGGGATGCCCAGCTGAGGATTGTTGCCAGCAGCATAAGAAGGCAGAACTGGAGAAGAAAAGCTATTTGGAAGCTGGTGGGAAGCTGTTAGAAGCTGTTAGGGAAGTTTAGGGGAGCTGTTGATTCTCTTGGAGGAGCTTGTCACACTGGCTTTCCGGATGAAGTCAGCTATTCTCACTGTCAAAGGAGCTCTGGACCTTGTTGTTACTGAGAATGACTCTAGTTCACTTTGCGGGAGCTCTGCTCCTCACTTCGAGTGTTGCTTTCTGGCTCTGGAGGGGAAAATGCACTGCTCAGTCTCCTGGAGAAGCTTGTCACATTGGCCTTCCTGATGGGAACTCGGATTCCCTCATTGTCAGAGGAGCTGGGGACCACTTTATTGCTGAAAATGGCTCTCAGCAATAAAGCTGAGAGCACTCTGGTTCTTACTTTGAGCATTATTTCCTGGCTCCAGTCCATATCTTTCATCCTGCTAACACAGATCCTTCATTTCATGAGTAAAGATTTTCTAGTTTCCATCACTGACCTTTGGGCCTTCCCAGAACAGATCTGTAAAATAGACTTGCATGAGACATTGTGGTGGGCTCAAGGCC